>PISX010003335.1:0-94282 GCA_004024625.1 Mellivora capensis
CCGTTGGCTTTCTGAGGGAGGGGCCTGCCTCGTGGATTTTCAGGCAGTTTTTCCTGGGTTTCCTGATTTCCAGTGTTTCCTGATTTTATGGGTGATCAGAGTTCCTTGTTAGGTAATCAGCTCACTTTAGGGGACAGGTTGAAACGGCGCCTCCTCCTACTTCCCCGCCATCTTGTCCCCCTCCTAAGCACCTGTTTTTGAAAAGATTTTGTACACCTGGAATAAATCCCACCTCATCACAGTGCATGGTTCTTTCAGATGTTGTGGGATTTGACTTGCTAATATTTTTTGAGGATATTTGTATCGATGCTTATGAAAGATGTATCTGCAGGGTTTTTTTTCTTTTCCCTCCTAATATCTTTATCTGGTTTTAGTATTAGGGCAATGCTGCCCTAATAGAATGAGTTAGGAAATCTTTCTCTGATCTTATTTGCTGGAAGAGACTGTAAAGGATTGGTATTATTTCTCCCCTGAATGTTGGCATAATGTCTGTTGGACCAGTATTTATAATGTGTTTTTCTTTTAAGATATTGGCAATTTGTTTCTCCTTTCTTTCTTTATTGCTTAAC
Source organism: Mellivora capensis (assembly GCA_004024625.1). NCBI lineage: Eukaryota > Metazoa > Chordata > Mammalia > Carnivora > Mustelidae > Mellivora > Mellivora capensis. The sequence goes on from PISX010003335.1 coordinate 570, forward strand.
CCAAACTGAGGTCCATTGGGGTTTGTTTGTTTGTTTGTTTTTCATCAAAAACAACTATAGTTTCATTGATTTTCTCTATTGTTTTCCTGTTTTTATTTTCATTAATAACTGTTATAATTTTTCTTCTTTCTTTCTTTTTTCTTTTTTTTTTTTTTTTGCTTGTTTTAGGGTTAAATTTTTCTTCTCTTTATAGTTTCCTAAAATGATAGATTAGATTTTGTTTTGATTTTTTTGTATCTTCCTTTTCTTCTAATACATGCATTAAGTGCTACAAATTTCTCTGTAACCACTACTTTTGATGCATCACACAAATTTTGGTAAGCTGAATTTTCATTTTCATTCAATCAAATATATTTTAATTTTTTGAAAATTTTTTAGTCCATTCATTATTTACAACTGTGTTGTTTAATTTCCAAATATTTGACAATTTTCTGCTTGCTTTCTATTATTGATTTGTAGTTTAATTATTGTGATCTAAGAACATATTTTGAATGATTTATATTCTTTTACACTTGTTATGTTGTGACTTGTGGCCCACAGTGTGATCTATTTTGGTGAATGTCCCAGCTAAGGTTAAGAAGAATGTGTCTTCTGGTTTTGTTGGATGGACTATTCTATAAATATCAATGAGATAAGTTAATTGACACTGCTTTTCAGATCATCTATAGCTCTGCTGACTTTCTTCCTGGTTAATCTATCAATTACTGGCAGAACTGTACTAAAGTCTCTAACTATGAAAGTGAATTTATCTATTTGTCCATTTTATCAGTATTTGCCTCATTTATTTAGAAGCTCTGTTGTTAGGTACATATATTTTCAACATTATTATGCCTTATTGGAGAACTGCCTCCTTTTTCATTACAAAGTGTCTTCTATTTATTCCGAGTAATATTCCTTGCTCTAGAGCTAGCTTTTTCTGAAATTAATATAGCTACTTGAACTTTCTTTCAGTTGGTGTTAGCATGATATATCTTTTTCCATTCGTTTACTTTTAACTTATAGAACTATTTGTTTTTAATGTGAGTTCCTGGTAGTCCACACAGAGTTGTGTTTCAATTTTTAGCATTCTGACAAACGTTGATCTTTAAGTTAGTGTATTTATACTATTCACACTTGCGGTGATTATCGATACACTTGTTTTTGATTATTTTCTATTTGCTGCCTTTGTCCTTTGTTTCTTTTTTTCTATTTTTTACTTATTTGGGTTTATATGAGCATTTTATGTGATTTCAGTGCCTCTTTGTACTTACCATATCAATTGTCTTAACATTTTAAAAATTTAGCAGAGAAATTTAGCAGAGAAAACTCTGCTCCTGAGTTTCAGTATACTTTTACAACTAATACAAATCTACTTCAGATGACACTATATTGCTTCAGGTGTAGGGCAGATACTTTATAACATATATTCTCAAATCATCTCTCTATTCCTTGCAATAATGCTGTCATTCACTCCCATTATATATAAATTATATACTACAATCACCCAGTATAATATTACCATTATTACTTTAAACACTAATCTTTTAGATCAATTACAACTAATAAAACTATTTTTTTCTTACATAGGTTCCTTCTATTATGTTCTTCCGTTCTTTATGGAGATTCAAAATTCTGACCTATGCCATTGTCATTCTGACTAAAAACTGTCTTTTAGCACTTCTTGCAGAAAAGTTCTGCTCCTGAAGAATTTGATCAATTTTTACTTGTCTGAATAAGCTTTCATTTCTTCTTCCCTTTTCAATACTAATTTTGCTACATATAACTCTAGGTTGTATATATTTTTTCAGTACTTCAAAATTTCACTCCATTCTCTTTTTGCTTGCATGGTTTCTGATGAGAAGTCTGTCATAATTCTCATTCTTGTTCATCTAAATGTGAGGTGCTTTTCTCTTTCAGAATTTTCTCAGTGTTTTTGGTTTATGAAGTTTCAATATCATAAGACTAGGTGTGCATGTTTATTTATCCTGTTTAGTCTTCTCTGAACTTCTTGGATCTTTGTAGTATGTATGTATGTATGTAGTATGTATGTAGTATCTTGGATCTTCGTATGTAGTGTATTTTATTAGTTCTGGGAAGTTTCAGCCATTATTACTTCAAAACTTCACTCTCTGTTTGCCTTGTTGCACTCTAGTTACACATGTTACCTCTATAGAAGTTTTGGCAGAGACCTTAAAATGTCTGTTCTTGTCTTCATTCGTTTTCTTTGCATTTCACTTTGAGGAATCTCTTTTCACTAGTATTAACCTCTGATTCTTTTCTTAGTCATTTCTAGTCTACTGATGAGCCCATCAAAGGTATTCTTCATTCCTGACTATGTTTTTGACTTATAGGATTTCCTCTTGATTCCTTTTTTGTATTGCTGTTTGTCTCCTTGTGTTACCTACTTGTTCCTCCATAATGCCTACTTTTAATTTCCATTAGAACTTTTAAAAATTTAATCATAGTCATTTAAAATTCCTTGGCTGATAATTTTACTATTGTGTTATATCTGAGTCTGATTCTGATGATTGATTTGTCTCCCCAGACTATCTTCCTTTAGGTGTGGCTTGTAATATTTTTGTTAAAAGCTAGTCATGTTGTATGAGATAATAAGAAACAAAATAAATAAAGTCTTTAATGTGAGGATTTCTGTTAACCTGGTTATAAGAAGGGTTGTGTTTAATATTTGTTACAGCTATAGGTTCCAAAGACTTCCAATTCTTATAATATTTGTGTTTTTATTTCCTCTAGACCTTGGATTTCCCTAAGTACATCTCCTTAAAGTCTGTGTTTTGCCCTTGTTTCAGCTATAATCCACTATGTTTATAATGTAGCCCTGTTGTGGTAGTGGTCAGTGTGGGTGGATGGAAAGCATTGTGTAGTCTTCTTGTTAAGTATCAGTCTTTTAGGGGGCTTATGTCTCAGGGCTGTATTTTCCACAATTGTCTCTTCAGTGGCATAGCTTTTTTTTTTTGTTTTTCATGTAGATCTCAAATTGCTTCCTTACATGCAATGCTGCCAATCCATTTCATTGAAATTCTGACTCCTAATGAATATTTTTCCTCTTAGGTGGCCCAGGAACCCTTAGGGGGACAAGAATAGAAGGAATTATCCTCCTGGCATAAGCCTTTGGCAAAGACTTCCCCCCAGGGAGTGGGATTTTGTTATTAGAAGTCTTTGAGTATATTTCACAATGTTTACTTTCCCCCTTTCCTTGCCAAAACAAGGAAAGGATCTTTCTCATAACTCCACACAAGAACTGGGTTAGGTACCTGGAGTTAAAGCCCATGAGTATATAGGAGCTTCCCTTCAAGACAATGGTCTTCAGGAGTTTCTCACTCTCATGCTTATCCACATTCACCCTCCTGCAATTCATCAAATTTGTTATTTAAATGTCTCTGTCGGGGTTCCCAAGACCACCCCAGGTTCGATAATTTAGTAGAAGTACTCATAAGGAGGAGAAGGGAGTTGAGGGAAATTGGGGGGGGGGGGGATGAACCATGAGAGACTATGGACTCTGGAAAACAACCTGAGGATTTTGAAGGGGCAAGGGGTGGGAGGTTGGGGGAGCCAGGTGGTGGGTATTATAGAGGGCACGCATTGCATGGAGCACTGGGTGTGGTGTAAAACTATGAATTCTGTTATGCTGAAAAGAAATGAAATTTTTTAAAAAAGGTAAAAAAAAAAAAGAAGTACTCACAAGACCCAGCATATCATATACAGCTATGATTGATTATAGTCATGTGATACAAACCAAAATTATCAAAAGGAAAAGACATATGCATGAAGTCTGGAAGAAACCAGGCACAAGCTTCACAAAATACTCTCCCAGAGGACACACAGAGGATGCTCTCAATTCCTATGCAATGAGTGTCACAATGCATATTAAATATTACCTCCAAGGGAAGCTCATGGGAATCTCTGCCAAAGGTTTTTATTGGGGTCACCCTCTGCCCTGCACATATCAGAGTTTCAGTCTCCCAGAAGGAAAACAGGTGTCAGCATAAACCACCTGCCTTGTACCAACAGTCTAAGCACTGTGGGCACTATTGTCGGTTTTGGGAATAATGAAAACCCTTCTAAAATGAACGTTCCCAAACACCAGCCAAGGACCAACCCTGCAGGCAGGTCCCTCTTAAGGCTGGCAATCTCAGGCCAGCTGTGTTAGCTGTTCTGCACATTGTTTCTACCAGTTTGTGATTCCAGTGGCTTCTGCTGCAAACAAGCAGATTTCAGTGGCTCAGTATCTCTCTGGATTTGGCTGTCTCCCAAGATTTCAGGCTAAGAGTTTATTCCATAACCTCTGTTCTCAGAGAGGTATAAGAAAAGTCATTGCTGTTCCGTATTTCCAGATTGTTTTTGTTGCAAGTATAGGAATGATGGGTTCTGAGCTCTTTAGATGTCAGCACTGAAACTAAAAGTCCCAGGGAGCGATTTTTATATCATAAATTCTCCTTGAGAAATGTTCTTACAATAAATCTAGTGTTGTAGTTAACAACAGACAGGTCTTTCTGTCTCCCGGGGGGGGGGGGGGTGTTGGGGAGTGGGGGGTGAAAAACCAAACAAAAAAGAAAAATACAGAAAAGAATGTCCTGAGGGTGTGTGTGTATGTGCGTGTGTGATTAAACAGCAACATCTATTAATTCTTAAATAATTCTCACTGTCTACATACAAAACTCTCTGGGGGGATTTCTATAGGATACTTGTTTCAACCCCATTCAAAACCAGCTAAATAAAAATTTGGGGAGTGGGGCTCAGTCACTGTTGCTTTTTTAATCCTCTCACTTAAAAAAAAATGGAAGATCAGCTTAAAAGCAATAGTTGGTAGAAAAGAACCAGGGAAGCCACATCTTAATAAGGAAGGGAGAAAAACCTTCTTAGGAATAAAATCACTGGTCTAACATTGATCAGTCTCTCCCAGCTCAGGTTAGGCTGGGAACTAGCAAGAGGCTGGAGAGTGTATCCTGCCAGTATCCTTCCCACAAGGTCACCTTGCTTGGTGCAGAAGTACAAGTATCATGCATGGCTCACAAATAATAGTGATGATGTTCATCAAAGAAGAAAATTAAGATCATCTGAGATCATTGACCAGGAGAGCCAGAGGAAAGATGGTACTTGAGACATAGCAACAACCAGCAGATCAAGAACAGGGAAATAAATAGCAGCAATCTTGAGATGGCCTGAATCAACTCCTTAGAGAGGAGCTTAAGTATATAGCAGATTTCTATGACTCAGGCACGCAGTGTATGCAAATTATGTACATGTATGTAGATAAGTAAAGTGTATCATCCAACTTTACTTTCAGAAGATTATTTTAAAGAAATAACATTTCATAAACATATGCAGGAATGCTTGTTATAATTGTGGTCCTTTGTGCAATGGTCCCAAATTCCCATCTCTCCCTGCTTCCATGTTTGTTTCCTGTTCTCTTACAGTTTCTCTTCATACAGGTGGAGTGCCCTTGAGCTTGGATAAGTGATTTGCTTTGAACAATGTCAGTAGACAGACTTAAGGTCAACAAGGGCTTGGGATGTGCTTGCAAAATGGAGCTTGCCTCTGCTATCGTTATGGAAATGGCATGCCCTGTTGGCGGAAAGTTTCAGAAAGATGGGACTCATATGGGAAAGAGCCCGAATCGCAGAGCTGCCATGGCCAACCAGCAGATGTATGAATATAAAGATTATTATTTTAAGCCACTGAGTTTTGTAGTGGTTTGTTCCCGTCATTATTTTAATAGCTGACAGATACAACAGCATCATCTACACTATAGAAAAATTCAGAAACAAGTTGACTATTCAACAATAGGATTGTTTAAGTAAAATATGGTATATTCACACAATAACCATATTATTGAAGGCTATTCACTGGCATGGAAAATGCTCAGAATATACTAGCTAAGTGAATAAACAGCTATAAAATACTGAGCATGATATGCTTTGAGGGGCAGAAAATATATGTAAATTTTCATCTGTACGTTTGTATACATTTATATATAAATTTAAATCTTTTGCAAGGAAGATTAAAAAGGTGAAGACCAAAATATTGAAAGTACTTGTTTCAAAATGTTGGAATAATAGGTTTCTTTTTTCTGCCTTTGTGCTTTTCTGTTTTCTGAATTTTAGAATTGTAAATAAGGGAATAGGGGAGACTTAAAATAACTCAATATTCCATGCAGAAAGCTGGAGATTTCTCCCTCAGCATTTCAGATTTTGAGTTGGTGCGTCCGCATGCTAATACTGATTAGAAACATCTGAGAGAGTGTCTGAACATCTCGGTATTTGTAAAATCTAAATGAATAAACATTTGAACAAGAATGAACAGTTTATTGGTGTCAATAAGTGTTTTCATCAGCATGGTGTGTCATTCGTAATTTGTATCAACTCTTCTTTCTTAATTCAGGGTGGAACTTTGAGCAAAACAGAATTGTTGACACAATAGGCACTTAGTGTCTATTGGTGAGTTTGTGAAAGCGTGTCTGAATGGCTGAGTCAATGCTGGAATGAATATCAGAAGGGTCAGAGATTATTAAGCACAACAATGGTTCTCATTCAATCCCACTTGTCTGCCAAGGGACCAGGTGGGAGGCTGGCCCAGCTGCAAGTGCAGTTGAATCCACATTCCAAAATATAAGGCACGGTTCCACCCAATGGACCCTGTGAGTGTCACCATGATATTGCTCCTGTGTATAAGCAACAAATCTGTCTTAGAAATGTCTTACGCCCTGTGTTGTCATAATGCACTAACATGGGTCCATGACTTGAATAATACATTATCACCATCCTTGAAATCTTTGTGCCACCAAATAACGTGTCTTCAGAATAGTGGCTGCCTTCTTTCAAAAGATGTGGGAGCGTGAAAAGTTTGGGAGAAAAATTTGGAACCGGGTGGGTATTATATGGCATATAAAATAAACCAAATAACCTGAGAACTGACAACAAAATCTCCCCGTCTCCTCTGGGGCTTTACCTGCATTCTTACCAGGAATCATGTGAGTTTGAGCTACCCTGTTAGTTTGACCCAGGACTTGAGGACAATCCCAATCTAGCGAACTTCTCCTAGTAATGACACTGGTAGCTACTCCTGAGGAAAGAAACTACTTCATTACAGTAGGGATTGGTAGTAAATAAAGCGGTGAGATGATTTTGTACACATTCGAGCTCCATTCCCTAGCTCAGCCCCTCCTTGCTGTGGGATTTGGGAGAGCTGCCGGCTTTCTGAGTTTACCTGGGTGCCATGATGTGGCCGGTGCTGGGTGAGATGAAGCAGGAAGGGCTTAGTCATGAGGACCCCAGTGAGTGATTGCGCTCATCACTCCTGGCTTCAGTGAAGTCAGTTAATTGATGGGAGATTTTCTTCAAGAATGTGAGTAACAGTACTTCGTTACTGTGAAGATAAACAAGGTTAGTCATATAAAGTGCCTGTTGCTTGTCAAACCCTCCATAAATATTTGTGTCCTCCAGGCTTTGTTCTCCTTTAATCTCTTATCTTTCCCTGTCCCGATTCTCTGCCTCCCCAGTCTCTCCTTATTTCTTCCATGTCTTGTGCTAGGAATGTTGGACTCAGAGTAGATATCTGGTAATGGAGGCTCACCTGTCAGGGGACAGGGATCTATGGGCAGCCCAGCATGGGGAGGGGAACATGAAAAATGGGGTCAGTAGATGCTGAGGTGTTTCAGAGAACACAGTCAACTTACATATAATTTCATTTTATTACCAGCCTCAGAAACTTCCCGTCCTTGCAGCCACAGCCCCTTAGTCAGTATACAGGATGCCTGGATTGGTCCAAATGGCAAGGTTTTAGGAAACTTTGTAGCTTTAGGATACCAATCCATGGGTCCTCTGATTTTAGAAAGACAAAATTTTGTAAAGTTTTATACAAGAAGTCTTATCCAATATTAGAATATCTTCTCCAGTTTTTTTTGTCCCAGTTTGACTTTCTTATTATCTAAATGATTCAACCATTGCATAATTAATTAAGGAGGCCACACAAGGACCTTCCCTTGGTTTCTTTTCTGTATCTTATCTTCTTTAACATTCCATCAGCAGTAGCATCACCAACTACTAAATTGAAGAGTACTTGGTGCCAAAGCTGTGTGTTTTCTGTGTTTGAACATCTTCCCCATGACTCGTGGTATGCATTCAACGTTTCAAACTACATAGATTTTTCCAGAAACGTGGCATAAGATCGTGTGAACAAGGAATGGGAAGGAAAACACACTCACACACACACGAATGGAGACAAGCATTCTGAAGGAAAGGTGGTAGTTTCTACAGATTCGTGCTTACAATACACAGAAACAGGGAGGAAAGAAACAGACTATAAAACCTCTTCTTAGCATTTCACTCCAATTCCATTAGACCTGTTATATCAACAAAGTATTTCCCCAGACACAATTATGAAAGAGATCCAGCTATCCTTGTTCGGATATGACAGCTGAAGCTCCAAGAAGTTGAATATCTTTCCCACCCAAATTCATTAAAGACTCAGCAGACCTAGACATTGTTTGGACAGGGGCAGACATCAGCCTTCCAGCGCATGCACATGTGCACACACACACACACACACATGCATTCACAACTACAAACAAACTCACTTGGGTGAAACTATAATTTCTTATGAAACGGTGCCTACATGTCACTGATTCTATTAAGTCAGTCTCCAAATCAATCCATTTTGTTAAAAAACAAGCCATGAAATTGACTGAACCTTTCGCTTTTCTGCTGGTCTGATGACTGTATACAGAAGCACACAGACCTATTAACACAACCCTGTGTGGTCTCATGTATCACTAACAGGAAACACAAAGAGAGGCAGGCAAGAAAATTAAAAAAGAAATTGAAGACAACCCTGAGAAATGAGGAAGGAAAGGGAGCAGAGAGGAATGACTGTCGACAGAGGATGAAGCATGGTGGGTATCCAGGATTGAGGGAGACCAAGAGCAGGACATGAGAGTAGGTCATCGGAAGGCTAACATTGTTGGAGATCCTTAGAAGACCAAGGACTGTTTTAAGATCATCACATGTATTTAACTGTCCCCCAGATGGATGAAGCAGGCACTGTAACAATGAGAAAACGGAGGTGTGAAGGGGTTCAGAAACTTCCCTGAGGTCATAAGATCATAAGGGATGAAAGGGAGCTGTGACCCCAGGCAGCACAGTGTATGGACCTTAACCCCCACCTATCCAGTGGTGGGGAAGGAACCAAAGTAGACGTGGGACAACAATGTGGGGCTGTGAATGAGAGTAATGTTTAATATACAGCTCGTGGAGGGTGCTTGTGACATATTTCCTGCATACTGACAGGACCCAGGTAGTATATAGTGGGGGTCAGGAGAAAGGAGTCTGCCGTAAAATAAAGAAGGGGAATGGGCAAGTCGGGAGAGAAGAAAAAAAAAGAAATTACTTATTTCTAGAACAAAAGTGTTGAGTTTCACTGAAAAGCAGCCAATTAGTTCCACCCGGGCAGACCCGGTCTTTCCCATGCCTGTCCTCAGGCTTGTCCACCAGCTCCACAGGCAAGCCCCGCACAAAAGTGTGGTGGGTCCATGCCCGGAGCTGATAATACCCATTAATACCCATGTAGAACCAAGCACAGTATCAAAGGGTAGACCTGCCATAAATAGTAGCCCGTTACTCAGTGGGATCAATACCTAGTTCATACAAAGTCTCTGCAAGGAGTTAGGTAGTGGTGACACAGACACAGGGCAGAACACCTCAGGCTTTGGCATCAGGCAATTCGGAGTTCAAATCTCAAGCCCGCCACTTAAAATTCATTGGAACTTTAGCAAGTTTCCTTACCTTCTTCGTTACATTTCCCTTTTCTCAGAAATGGCTCAAAAACTCTTTAGTGGTTGAAGATGTCTTGTCATCATGACCCAAGGAGTAAGGCAGAGCCCTGGCCAGGGATGAAACTCACCCTGTCGTCAGGATGACAAACACATAACCATCACATGGAGGGTGATGGGAGCCCTGGTGAAGACCAGCGTGAGCTCTGGAGGCAAGATGCTTTCTGTAAGGTTTTACAGGCGAGATACACACGACACCAGGCGAGATAAGCGCAAGGCGAGATTTATTAAAGGCGCCCTGGGGCGAGTGTCTGCGACTCAAGAGAAGAGAGTCCTGAGTCGGGGAAGTCGCGCCCGGGAGGGGGTCAAGTGGGTCTTTTATTTGGGTTAAGACAGGGCATAGGTTCACAGCCATATAAGGTAAGGTATTTGGTGACTGGAGGGTAGGGGGAGTCCTGATGTTCCTGTTTCCTGCATAGGTATCGGTTTACTTATGGTGACCTGTCCTCCGCAAATGTCCTTCCGGTGGGAGAGTCATGGGTAAAGGAAGAGGGCGGCCTGGAAGATGACGGCCTGGCGGCCATTTTTATTGTTCCTCCTGCATTCCTGGAGCTGCCACCGGAACACTTTCCTCCCACCTGACCCTTAGAGGCTCTGCCTCCTCATTTTCAGGAAGCTGCCCTTGGGGGTATCCGCAATGTTGAGGTGGCAATCCAGTCACCTCAGCAAAGCCCAGGGGAAGAGAGAAAGATTCCAGTGTGGAGTTCAAACTTGATTCTTAAAATTACCCAAGAAAATGGCAAGGTTGTATTGCATGTTTAAATATAAATTTCACTGGAAGCCTGGGAAACATTTCTGAAGTTCTAAATTCAGGCTGCGTACCCAAAAACAAACCTTGTCAAACCGAGAACTCCCTTACAAAGCAGTTCCTCACATTATTTGGCATTCATTTGTCACCCAGTAATTATCCTATTAATCCAAGTTAAATCCTTATCTCAGACTCTCCATCCAAAGTGGGCATATAACAATTACCGGGTAGCTAAAAGGAAGGTGATTTCAGAAACGTGCCTTATCATGAGAGCAGACATTGTGTTTTTTGGCAGCCAGGAAGAAATACCATTTTACCGTATATCGGAACTAAGATGCATGAGCGTATCTAAGAGATATGATAAATTATAGGTTTTCAAAGATCTTCTAAGTTCTTGTAGTGATCTTCAGGGAGATTCTAAAAAGGCAAGCTGACTCAGTTACTGGGTGGCTCAGATGTTCCTGCACCTCATTCCAGAGGCTTCTATTTAATTAACTAAAGACACCTTTAAAAGACCTTCACTTAAGACAGGATCCCGAGACTTAGATCCAAAGGGCAAGAGCAGTGAGATCCTTGTTCAGGACTTTCCAAATGCCCTTGAAGAGCCCTGTGTGGCTGCTTGGTAAAAATGAGCTGGACAGCCTGGTAAGACACTTGGGGAGAGTCCATTCAGTGGGTCTGGAGTGTTTGGATACTTTTCCAAAGCTCTGCAGGTTGAGTCTCTGAGTTTAGACTGGAAACCACCATCAAATGCCAACTCAAATAGTGCTTGATGCTGAGAATCCCCAGGGTGGTTAGTTCAAGATGCAGACTTCCAGACCTTACCCCGGTCTCACACTCTCTGAATCTCTGAGTCCTAGACCCAGATACCCAAGATTAACTGCAGATCATTCTTAGCTTCTGGCCTCTAGTGAACTTATGCATGAACACTTTGACGTGTATAAATCAAGTTTCTCACTGTATCAGTCAGTTCACATCTGGAGACAGTTCTGAGTTTTAATTCAGCTCCTTGACCCACTCGACTTGTGACTCTGGACAGTTCCTTCACCACACAAAGTCTCAGGTGACCCATCTATGGAATAATCACGGGGTATTGCAAAGCTCAAAAAAGAAGCATTTCTAAAATCCCCACTAAACTGGCAAATAATGGTTACTTAATATTCATTTCTCCCACCATGACTTTACTTACCTCCTAATAGGAGTATAAATTCACAAACCAGAAGAAGTCTAAAATAGAACATTCCGATCAAGGAATTACGATCAAAATAAAAATAAGGTTGCATTTCACTTTTGTTAAAAAAATGAAAAATACCGATAATGCCAATGTTAGATGAGGTTGTAAGGAAAGTTGTGCATTATACTGCGCTGCAGGCCATGTAAATTGGCAGGGTCCTTTGAAGATTTGATATGCTTTTAAAATTATAAAAATGCTCAGATTTTTTTTAACTTGGCCATTTCCTGTGGAAGTTGTTCCCAAAGATGAAAAACACCATTTTCATAAAAATGTTCATTTCAGCATTATTCAAAATAGTCAAGAATTTTAAAACAGCCTGAATGTCCAACAAGATATTTAAGACAAGGTACATTTCTTTATATGTAATATTATGAAGCCACTAAAAGTAATAATTAAGATTACAGTGAAATAAGAAAAAGCTTTTCCACTGTGATATAAGTGAGAAAAAAAACAGAGTATAAAATTATATGTATTCTATGATTATAAGTGTAAAATATTTATATATATAGAAGATATGGAAAATGAATAATTAAGTTTCTATGGGATTGGGAGTTTATGATTTTTCCTTTTTATTGAATACTGTTGTTGTTACAGTATTTTTCTATGTTCCATTGACTACTTTAAATCACTGCCCATCCTTTCTGTTCTTTAGAAGGGACAGCTCCTAAGCTTTGTTACATTCTCAGAGGGTCCCGATATAAAACCACTTTGATTATCTCAAATACATATTAGAGGGCCACCCTGGTTAGTCACCAGCCCCTAAGAAGAAAATGATTAGGATCCAGTGACAGGAAACCAAAAGAGACAAGGTGACAAGGGGCATGTCTGTGTGGATGCGGGAAAATGAGCTAAGCCCAGAATAGATGTCCAAACACAGGATGGGAAGGGAAATGCAGTGGCACCTGGAGGGACTTGGAGGTACGAACACTGTTTACAGGCTTGATAATTCATGTGACGTGGAGAGATTAATTGGGCACAAGGGTCCAAAAATGGAATCAGCAGAAGTACAATATATATATTGTATTATATATATATATATATATATATATATATATATATATATATATTTATTATTATTATTTTAAGAGTCAGAGTCAAAAGCTGGCCTGAAACTAGCTGGGCTGCTCCAGAGAAGAAGGGATTGATTCTCTTTCCCTGAGCTCATTCTTTCCTTCCTATTCCTGATATGTTGCAAGACCGTGCACACAGACATGCCCCTTGTCACCTTGTCTATGTGAATATTCCTTATCATGTGGTTCTGCTTGACTGATGAGCTGGTCCCAGATCTGTGTTGCAGGGCTGGGACCCATTCTTTTCTTGAGCCACGAGTGTCTGCAACAGACACTTGTATGTGTTCCTATCACATACACAGGGTGGTAAAAAGGAGTATCCCATTTTTATCTAAGGTAGGTTTTAATATCTGTTTTAAGTCCCCATGTTGGCAGACACAAACATTTAATCTCAGTAGATGTAAGAGTCTTCTTATCCCCTGGGTTGGGTCTCCTTTATAGTGGGGGAACAGTCATCAGACAACCAAGCTTTGCTGGGGATGAAGGTAAAATACTATCGGTCTCTGCAGATTGCTTGTCCTCATTCTGGAAACTGGCAGGATGACCTCTTCGTGTTTTCACTTCCTTCTCCATCCATGTTGTCATTACCTCTTCCTGGAATCACAGAGAGCATCCTACTGCCCCTCTGTGCTCAGGGACACCAAGATATCTCCCTTCCCAGGAGATGCTCCCGGAAATCTGAGGCAACCCAGAGGCAAAGCTCAGATCTTCTCTCCCTCATACCAGTGGGGTTCTAGGTCTCAGTCTGGAATTCAGGGTATGGGGTGCCTCATAAAGGACTCATGAACTCCTATGTTCCCCCTTTGGTCTCCTGACTCTCTTCTCCATGGGCTTTCTACCTCATAGGGGAGCAAGTATCCTTGACTCTATCTCTTCATCATCCATCACGGATAGCTTGAGTTTTATGCCCCCAATTCTTTGTGGTTTAGGATTTTGAAGATAAAAGTTTATGTTTGCCAATTCCCAAAGCATTCCCTTTCAGAATCCATCTTGAAACACAAAAGCCTAAAATTGGCTTCTTTATTTTCTAGATTTTACTGTAACAACCCTAACCCGAGGCAGCAGATCTTTCGGAGTCTGTTTTAGATGGAGAAAAGCTATGAGCTTAAAAAAAAAAAAAATGGTAGGAATGAAAACACACTGGTCAAGTAGTGCTCTGGCACATACCCTATCAATGAGGAAACTATGTGGGCAAATTCATCTAAAACCCTGACAGTCTTCCCAGCCATGAGCTGTTAGGCATAATCTCTTTTGCAGAGGACAGAGAAGGAGAATCCTAAGGTCTTCCTATACAGTTCAGTCATTCATCCTCTTGCTTCCTGGCAGGTTTGTGTCTGTCAAAGGCTGGAAACTCTGTTTTTATTTTCACCTTTTTTTTTTTTTTTTTTTCCAATCTGTCCATTTTTCTGTGCCCTGCTCCAGGGCTGTTCCCACTTAGCATGCACGCAAGCCAACTGGAGGTCTTATCAAAATGTAGATTTGGATTCAGCAGGTCTAGAATGCAGCCTGAGATCCTGGATGTCCAAGGTGCTCGCAGGGGCTGCTGGTCATGCTGGTGCATGCACCACACCTGGAATACAAGGTAGTAGCTTCATTTCACCTGTGACTTCTCCATATGCATTCTATACTGCAAGCATGCAAAAGACTTATAATTTTTTTTTAATTTTTATGTTTTGCCCATGCCATTTGCCCTTGTCTAGGAAACTGCCCAAATTAGCATCTTGTCTAGGCCTTTATATTTTTCAGGGCTCAGATCACAGGTCCCCAACCCCTCCCACCATCCACCTCCTGTCCAGAGGGTTTGGATACAAATGACCCATCCTAATGCACCACACAGTGCTCTAATTTTAGTTTGTCCTCTTTGTTTTTCTTCCACATCAGAACATGAACACATTAAATCCTGGAATTCTTTTTCTCCTTTCTCATTATGTAATACGATGTGCACCCTAAATTCGCTAACAGTGACTACCTGAATGACTGAATGACAAAGTGAATAATATTTGAGGTTTGCAATATAAGCAAGAGTTTAAATGATATGAACTGTCTGAGGACGGACACAGAAGGGAGAATCCCTCCAAATCTCATATCTTGATGAGAACCGGCCAACACTGTGTGTAGGTTCCTAGACCGTCATGGAATTCTGCCCTGTCACTAATGGGAGGAATTAAGCACTGGGACTATCTGCAAAAAAAAGATGTATCTTGTACCTCCAGCACTCTGGGGTGGGAGCAATCAGGAACGAGGATTTTCCTGATCCCTAAAGCTCTAGGGAGAACCTTACTGCGTAGTGTAGATCGCCCATGGCGGTTATTACCTTTTGAAGATGGTGGATTCATTTCTGCAAAAGCCAATTCCAGGTTTGTTCCCATTAATCCCCTGCTTGATGAGAACGGTGGGGTGTACTGCTAATGGTTTCTGATTGCTTGTGGGCTGATGTGAAATGCATGTGATAATTAGCTAACTAAATTAGTTCTGTTCTCATTATTTTTTATATAAAACAGTTTTGTAGGGATGGCTTTTTTACAATGATTTCTGGTCTAATTTCTCATTATCACCATTGGAAAAAAAAGCCAATAACATTCTTCTCTCCATTCTCTAGGGGATCTCTCCTACTCACCACTCTTGGCACCTCCCAACCCACCTGGGTATGACCTGTTACATATGTTAAACACTAAAATCAAGGGGATGTTCTTTTCTGTCATCCCTTCTGGATCACAGCACTACTATCACTGTTGGGTTTCCTCCTGATAATCACAGATTAGTAGAAATTTTGTTTCATGGTTCTAAATGCAGATAGAAGCATGAGAAATTCAGCCCAGCTTTCTGCTACTATGCCCACTAGGGCTTTCCACCCCAACATGTTAATATCTCAGATATATGACATGAGCTGCTCTCTGGGATGTTCCTCGTCTGGCCTCAGCCTCAGCCACCTGGTGATTATGCAGAAAGGGCATGTGGCTCTCTGTCCTGGCATGGCCATTAGGTTTTAGGGCCTTATAGATCCCTGCATGTCCAACCTGTTCTGGAGGGCTCCCTGGAGGGTTTTTCATGATGCTTTCTGTTGAATTGTTTTAAATCATTTGCATTTGCACCTTCCTAGAGGCAGTTTCTTATTTTTTGAACAGATCGATACTAGGCAGGCTTATAAGCGGGAAAGGTCCTAGAAAATGCTGCAAATTTGATTACATGACTTTACCCATCTGCATCTGAGCTACTTCAGCAAAACAAGTCATCCTCCAGGGTTCAATTACCTGAAATAGGACAAAATGATGCTGGTGTATGGTATATCAAGATTCAGTTCTCATACTAACTGGGTTACCATGGTATAATTTTTAAAGATTGCCATAGATTTTGACACTCCTTCCAATGGCAGGGAGTGTCAAATTCCCTCTCCTTGCATTTGAGCTGCTCTTACTGACTAACATTACCAGAAGTGACATTCTCAGACAGGACATAGGACCCCTTAGGCTGCTCACTGCCCTGTCTGGAAGACACCAGCCACCAAATAAAGATCTTGACAAACCTCACATTGCTATGCTGTGAGGAAGCCCACGTTCACTCTAGGGAAGGTCACATGGAGAGAAAGAAAGAGAGATGTTCCGCCCAACCCCTGCTGATCAAGCCATCTCAAGTAACACAGACTAAAATGTGCCGTCTTGGATGTCCGGCTCAGTAGGGTTTTCAGATGAATTTAGCCTCAGTGAAGTATTAGAAGACTTGATCAAATACCATCCAGTCATCCAAGTCACCCCACAAAGCCATGAAAGATCTTAGAATTGTTTGAGACCACTATATTTCAGATGATCTGCCCAGAAGCTAAAGGTTAGCGAGAATATGTGAGCCAGTAGCTCAGTTTCCCTATCTATGAATACTATGAAACAGAAATACTGAGGCCCAGCACATGTGAATATGGAGACGATTTAAGTATAATTAGGAAAATCCCTTAGCATATGACTTGTCAAGAGGAGATTTGTAATAATGTCACTTCCCCTTCCCTCTAGTTCTAAAAATCTATACATTTGTGATTATAAAATTTGTAGGTCTATATTTAGCTACCTAAGTTCACGGGTCTGAAACACCCTCCAAAAAGGGATGCACTTAGAATCATCCATTATTTTGTCAGTCACTAGTTTTAATAACAGCTAAATCTTAACCATTCAGAAACACCAAAGAATGCATTATCTAGTTCTGCTTTACAGAGAGCTCAGTGTACATTTTTGTAATTTTCAAAGCTTCTGTAAAATCTTTCAATTTAGACATATTTTTAACATCTATTAAACTTTTATTCACACTATTGAGACACAGTATACTGAACATAACATACGGGTTTAGTGATCGCTCAGGGGTTACAAAATCTAGTTATCCTATTTCATTGTCATACAGTTATTATTACCTTGATTTTTCCATAAGGTTCACATCCCTGGTTACTATACTTCTTCTTATTATTATTTCCCCCTTATTGAGTGGACTCAAGTTCCCACCCATACCTTTGTGTTAGTAGGTCAGCTGTCACATCTTAGAACTGACAGTGTAATTGTTGCTAGGAAAATGCTCTGGAAGTACCTGGGCGCCTGGCCAGACTGGAGATGTCTGCCTTTAGGTCTGATGCCCATCCCTGGTCTTAGCTGTGGCAGGTATGGGTGACATGACACATCACCTAATGACCTATCTGGTAGGAATTCTATAGAAAGAGCAAGACAATAACCAGCATGCCCCGGGAGGCACATAGTAATAGTCAATCACTTGAGAGTCAGTTGAAGTCCACCTAGTATCTAAGAAGTCATTCCTACTAAAGTCATTCCTACTGTCATTATTCTTCCTGTTCCCATAGTAAGCTAGTCTGCAAGACTTAATTTCCTGATTTGCTGTCTGCTCCTCCTGGTGGGATGGGAGATCTTCCTGGAAGCTCAACCCACTTGACTGGGGCCTTGAAAATATTTCAAACCCTTGGCAGTCCCCGTCCCTTCATCCAATCAGCTGCTATCTGGGGACTTCATTCACATAAGAAACAGTGTCTAGAACCAAAACTCCACTATCACTGGGTATTCCCAATCCTTAGAGCCTAACAAGGAAAAAGGCACAAAACTGAACCTTCTGTATCAGTGCAATTCAGAATGAGCTGAAGGTCATCTCTAGGCAGCCCTGCACAGTGATTAACATTACCCCAATTGTCCTCACAATGATTTCTAACATTCAGAGAATAACACAACATGTTCCTCCCACAACTTAATCTTCTGAGCCACATCCTACTATTATGCACAGTTCACAGAGAAGAAAAAGAGGGCAGAGAGCATGAGAGAATTTCCTAACGCTACATAGTGAGTGAGGAGAGCCAGGATTCAAACCCCGGACAGGCTGACAATAGAGTTTGCTCCTTCCACCACCGCACTGTATAGGGCTTCATGAAGTGCTAACCCCACGCTTGGCCTTCCCACACTTTTTCTCTCTTGTCCTTTCAAGTGTCAGCTACATGGATGCTTCGTGGCCCAGGTCCCATCTGTTGTCACTGTGTCTGATCACCATGTTGGAACTTTCTTTCTTCAGATACTGTGTCAACATAATGAGAAAAACTTGAAGACACTCAAGAAATTAGCAACTCTGACCCCAAAACAAGATCCCTTACATTCTTCCTGTCCAGCTGTGGCTTGTTGAAAGGATTTTAATCTCTTGTGCTTTTTAAAGTATTACATTCTTGGAAACGTACCTCAAAAATTCCATACTGGCTACATTTTTTTTTTGTTCTGCCCTACTTTTTAAGCTTAATTCCTAAAGGGACAAGAATAAGTAATGATGAGAATTACCAGGAAATAACACTGTTTCTTCTTCTCACCCACAGATCCTTCTCATCTTTCATTTTGCTTAAAACTAAGTGGAAATGATTTAATAAATTAGAGAAGTCCATAAATATCATTCAGACATACTGATTTTATAGCTAACAATTTCTACTTAATTTTTCTTTATCGACTTTATAAAATAACAGCTCTTTTCCAAGGTCTTAATTAAGCTTTAAAGGCCCAATGTCTGTTTTTCGTCTTATTAACAGCAGATTTAAAATTTGCCTCACCACTTTATTTTTCGCTTGGGTTCATCTTTCACATCGGTACTGTAACAGGCCAGCTAGCCTCTAGTCTTCTAGTCTTCTAGTCTTGATTTCTTGGAGTTGTGGGTACCTTAGCTTCTCAGGGGATTCAAATGGATCCCTTGGAGAATCCAGTTTGGTTTTTTGTTGTGCATATGATGTTCTTGGAAACTCTGATCTAGTAACATTACTATACACATGATAACAGAAAGATCAAAATGTAGATGCCCTTAACAATGTTAGTTTAGAGCTAAGGATCTTCTAATTTTATTTTATCCTGAGATTTCTTAGAAATGACAAATAACCAGATGCGTGTGTTGGTTCTAAACTTTCAGAAACCCTAATGAAGATGGTTAAGAAATTCCTTTGTTGCAGCACATTCTACCCCAAGACCACCAAGGAGATCCCAGTCAAAAGCAGATCCAAAGTTTCTTAAAATGTGTTGTTTCTTTCTTTCCTCATGCCTCCATTACCCAGAGACAAACCATAAAAAGAAAGTACAATGAGGAACAGGGAGATGGAGAGAGAGGACATAAGATATAATTAAAAGAACAAAACAAAACTCGTGGGTAAAAGAATGAGAGGCTCACTTGAGGATGTGGCAAAGAGAAGTTGCTTCTTGGACACAGACAACTGAGGATATTTCTCATCAAATTCGTAAGTGGAAATAGTCAGAAAGGCAATTCATTTCGAGGAGGGTATACACTGGATTTTTAATGCTTTCATTTGGATGTAGTCTAATGGCCCAAAACCTGAACCGTGCCTCTCAGCTACTATCCTAACCAGCCTGGAGCCTGTTCTTGCCCTTATATGTATGTGGTTTCTCTGTACTTTGGTTGCCCTGGTTGGAGATGGTTTTACTTAACATTACAGATAGCTGCTTAAGATTAGAATACATCTTCCCCACAAACTAACTCCATCCCAAATGACTCCAACTTTAGAACTTGGTCCAATGAGACTCTTCAGCACTAATAATTTTTCTCTATTTCCTCAACTGAAGATGTATAGCCTGGTTCCTTCCATTTCTTCCTGTCTGATCAGCCATATTCCATATCGTTGTGTATGTCTCAGTAGAACTCTAGGTTAATTTCATCTGACCATTCCATAAGCTAGAACAGCCACAGGCATTCTTTACTTTGACTTTTTGTGTTTCCTGTGCTCTCAGTGATTGGTCTGAGTCAGCTTGATCAGCCTAAGGTAAGAAGAGGTAGAGACCTTGAGAATAGTCCTCTCCTTAGACAAGTCTTCCCAAGACACATGTCCATGGGACCTCGTGGGAGCAATGGGTGAAGAGCTGGTGCAGAGACTATTATAGGAAGCTAGCAGGAGGCAGAATAATCCAAGACAGAAGTTATTTTTTTTTGTTTTTGTTTTTGGTTTATCTATTTTTTGTTTTGTTTTGTTTTGTTTTGGCTCCCCCCCCCCCCAGAGGGTGATTAACCGAGAAAGATTGTACTGAACTAGAGCTATGAAAATCTACACCTCCATGGGTGAAAAAGCATGGGATTCCATTCTGAAAAAGGAAAATTGGGACTGCAGGGGTATCTTCTAATAAGACATGGAATGCTAAATAAGTCCTTGTTCCCAAATCACACTAAGAGACCAGGGTTATTCTGAAATCAGAACCAGACAAAGATATTGCAAAAAAATAAAACTACAGATAAAAATCTCTTATGGATATGAACCCCCAAATCCTCAACGAAATACTAGCAAAATGAATCCAGCAACATATTAGAAGGATTATACACCAAGACCAAGTGATCTTTACCCCAGGATTATTAGGTTGGTTTCACACATGAAAATCAATCACAAAATGATACATTATGATAATAATAAAGGCAAAAACTACATGATCATCTCAATAGATGGAGAAAAAAGTGACTTTCCAATATTCGGTATCATTTCATGATAAAAACAGTCAGCAAACTGGGAATTGAAGGAAGGCGCCTCACGCTGATAAAGGCCATCTATGAACAACCCACAGCTAACATTTTCCTAATGGAGAGAACCTGGATGCTTTCCACCTAAGCCTGGAAACAAGGTTTCACCACTCCTATTAGACGTTGTACTGGAGGATTTTGCCCGGGTACTTAAACAAGAAAAAGAAAATATAAGGTATCCAGATTGGAAGAAAAAAAGATTTAAAATTATCACTATTTACAGATGACAAGATCTTGTATATAAAAGTCCACAGAAACTCAATTAGAGGCAACAAATAACTTCAGCAAAATTACAGGATAAGCTATCAATATACAAAATTTCTATACCTTAGTGATAAATAATCTTAAAATGAATTTAAAAAGCATTTACATTAGGGCACCTGGGTGGCTAAGCGTCTGCCTTTGGTTCTGGTCATGATCCCAGGGTTTCAGGATTGAGCCCCAAGTTGGACTCCCTGCTCAGTGGAGAGCCTACTTCTCCCTCTGCCTGACACTCCCCCTGCTTATGATCTCTCTCTCTCTGTCAAATAAATAAATAAACTCTTTTAAAAAGCAATTATATTTGTAATAGTATAAAAAATAAATATATAAGAACAAATTTAAGTGAAGAAATGTAAGAATTATACACTGAAAACCATAAAACATTGCTAAAAATTAAAGACCTAACCAAATGGAAAGACATCCTTTGCCATAGACTATTATTATTATTATCTATTTGCCATAGATTATTATTAAAATGGCAATAATACCCAAATTGACTCACAGATTAATGAAATTAATATCAATATTCCAACTGCCCTTTTTTCCTTGGAATTAACAAGTTGATAATAAAATTCATTGGAAAGGCAAGGGACCCAAAATATCCAAATCAATCTTGAAATAGAAGAACAAAACTGGAAGTTCCAATTCTCAATTTCAAAACTTAATGGCAAAACTAAAGTAATCACACTATAGAGTAATCATACTAGCTCAAGAATAGACCAGTAGGTTAGTAAGTATAATTGAAATTCCAGAAATAAATATTGTAATTATGGTCAACCAGCTTTCAACAAGTGTGCCAAGATAATTAAATGAGGAGAAGAATGATCATTCCAATAAATGCCACTGAGACAACCAGTTAACCACATGCAAAAGAATGAATTTGGATCTCTTCCTCACACCATATACAAAAATTTACTCAAAGTGAATTGAAGACCTAAAGGTGAAAAACTAAATCTATGAAATTCTTAGAAGAGAATATAAGGGTAAATCCCATGAATTTTGAATTGGGCAAAATAGTTTCTTAGATAGAAATTTAAAATCACAAGGACAAAAGAAAAAGCGAATACATTAGATTTCATCAAAATTAAAAACTTTTGCACTTTAGGGACATCATCCACAGAATGGGAGAAAATATTTGAAAATTGTATAACTAATAAGGGACTTGTAAATAGAATATATTAAAAAACTCTGACAATTAAACACACAAAAATATAGGCATAGGATCCGAATAGACGTATTTCCAAGAAGGTGTAGAAATGACCAATGATAATGATCCCCAATAAATCTACTCAGTCCTACCAGAACAAGGAACTGAATTCTGCCAACAAGTTGAACGAGCTTGGAAGTAAGTTCTTCCTCCAACCTCCAGGGAAGCATCTTGGCTTGCTAATACCTTGATTTCAACCGTGGCAGTCCCTGAGCAGAGAATCCAGTTTTGCCTACCCAGACAGCTGCCCAACAGAACTAGGAGACAGTAAATGGGAGTTGTTTGACGTGGCTACATGTATAGTAATTTGTTATACAGCAACAGAAAATGAATGTAAGTTCCTTACATCAAAAAGGAAGAAAAAAGAAGGAAGGAAGAAAGGAAGGAAGGAAAAGAGGGAGGGAGGAAAGAAGGAAGGAAGGCAGGCGGGGGGATGGGGGGGAAAGAAAGCTTCCTAAGACCACACATCTTCCATTTGTCAATCTCTTCTCCACAGGAAACATTCTTTTTGTTCCACAGGAAACAATAAAAGAAATTATTGTCTTCATTTCCTTACCTCCTTCTCAACTCCTCAACACAATCCTACCCGGTTTCTGAACTCCGTCTTCCATTGAGAAGCTATTTCTAGTCTCCCCAAAGACCTCTCTGTTACTAAAACCAGTGAGCATTTTAAGGAACTCATGTTTCCGGACATTTTATTAGCACTTGACCCAGTTAATACTCCTCTTCTTAACACAGTCTTCCTCCCTTGGCTTCTATAATAGCCTAGAACTTCTCGGGCTGCCCCTTTCCCTATCTGTGTGTGTGCGTCTCCTCCTCCCCTCAGGAATTGTGTGCTGATGTCCCTCAACATTAGATTTTAGCCTGTCTCCTCCTCTTGCTCTGTCCTTTAAAAGAGTTAGTAACCATGTGGCTCACCTGTTGTCCCAAACACCTACATAAATACTTAGCTCATGTAACATCCACAGTAACCCTGTGAGAGATCACACAAGGGATCATGCCCAAGACCATGTACTAATTAATAACCGGGGCTCGCTTTCCAGTTCAAGCAGCCCAGAGGCTGGAGAAACCACTATAGTATATCAACTCCAGGCAATTTCATCTACATCCCTTACCTAACATTATTATATATAATCCCTTACATATGTTATTCACATAACATCTGTAGGCTGATGACGCCCTTGTGTTATCTCCAATTCTGACCTATACTCAAATGGTCTTTTTGGCAAAGAAACTCCCCCCCCCCATATTACCTACTAGTGAGTGCAGTGCAATCCACCAACTATGCAAGAAACCCAGTCGTGATTTTTCAGGTCCTCTGTCTCCTACCTTGGATCCCTCGGAGACAGCTCAATACTCAGGATGACCAAAGCCTGTCTTATCCCCAGCCGGTCAACTGTAGTTACCTATGAGGGCACAACAAACCATTGCAACATTAGGCTAAATCAGCAATGTGTTATTTCTTACAAATGTGGGGCTGATGGAGAGGTTCCTCTTCCAATTCCCTGGGGTTTTCAGTCGGGGGCCCAGCAGTCTGAAATGTCTAAGACCTTCTCCCATATGTGTTTGGCAGTGAGTGCTGGCTGCTTGGTTGGGTTGCCTGGGTTCTTTCCAATGTAGCCTTTTTATCCTCCAGTAGGTCAGACCAGCTTGCAAAGATTACAAGGGAGAGAAAGCAGAACCTGTAGGACCTCACCAGGCCCAGTCTCAGAAGTATTATGATCCCAGATCCAACATACTCCTGTTGGTCAAAGTAGGTTCTGAGATGAATCCAGATCCAAGGCAACGGTTGGCACTTCCTAATGGGGAGATGCAGTTTCCCATCTACAGAGCTACTGAGCTGGTACAGACAACCATCATCTTTGCTTGGGATACTGAGACAAGCTTTACTTTTGTGTCCCTCCAGCCCACCCTGTTTTGCAGCTGGATTTATACTTCAAAATGAAGATCTGTTCATGGCACTACCATACCTCAATCCAACACTTAAATCCTCCTCCTCCTTATCTTCATCATCCCCAAATTCTTAGCATGATCTGAAAAGCAATAAAATTTGGCCTCTTTTTCTTCCGTGGTCTCTTCAAGCCCAGGGCCTTTGCACCTGCTATTTCCTCCACCTGGAATGCTCACCCCTACCCCCATTCAGTTGGCTAAATCCTGGTCAGTCATCATATTTTATCTCAAATATCACTTCCTAGCAGAACTTTTCCTTGACCCCAGACAAGGTAAACTTCTCCTGTCATATGTTTTCATATCACCAGAAGCTCATCCTTCACAGCACTTGGAAGAGTCACTTTGCAAATATAGTTTTACTCATTGGATTATTCTCGGCCCACTTAAATGGTAAATTCTGTAGTGGCAGAGCCCAAGCAGCTTTCTGTATCTCAGGCCTAAAGCAGTGTCTGGGATGAAGTAAGCATGCAGTAATAATTTAGTTAAATGAACGAATGCTGCATGCATACCTGGACCAGTGCAGACCTTTGTTTATATCTTATTCTCCACTTACTAACAAGGTAACATTCAAAGTAATTTACTCCCCCAGCCTAGAATCCCTTATCTGCAATAAATAAATAAATAAATAAGTAATAAAGCATAACGATATTCCTAATCACCAAGCTCTTCTGTAAGGACTATAAGAGATATAATTAAATCAGTTCTCCCATTGTGCCTGGAATACAGTAAATGCTGGCCGTCGGGAAACATGTTGTGTGAGTGCTTTTTCATTAACACAGATCTAGAGAAGAGTGTGATTTGCCCCATCACACAGCTAGGGCAGAGCCTGGCCTGCACTTGTATCAAGAGTCTGTTACCTTGTTGCTTGTCTGAGGGACATGCTCAAACTTCTATTTTGACAAGACTACTCTGGCTACGGCTACAGTGTGTGTGTGTGTGTGTGTGTGTGTGTGTGTGTGTGTGTGTGTTGGGCAGAGCCACCTCTCCTTTCTCGAACCACACCTCCAACAGCCCTTTCCTAGATTAACGGACTCTGATGTCCACAATCCCACAGCCCAAAAATGCCCTTGTAGGAAAACATGATGCAATTCAAATACCTTCATTTGTAAAGTAGGGGGTTCATTCTTTTTTTTTAAGCTTTTTTTTTTAAGATTTCATTCATGTATTTGACAGAAAAAGAGTGAGCACAAGTAGGGGGAGATGCAGGCAGAGGCAAAGAGAGAGGGAGAAGCAGGCTCCCCGCTGAGCAGGGAGCCCAATGTGGGGCTCGATCCCAGGACCCCAGGACCATGACCTGAGCCGAAGGCAGACGCTCAACTGACTGAGCCACCCAGGCGCCCCAAGGTTTTTGGGGGGGCTCATTCTAATTCTAAACTCATGTGTTGCTCCTCAAATCAAGTCAGATGATATGCCTGGATTTGTGTGTGCACATTATAAATCGCTACCTATGTCTTCTTCTTCTTCTTCTACCAAGAGAGCCAAGTCTGATCGTGCCCCAGAAATGCCTTCAGGCACAAGCTCTTTGGTGAAAGGCATTGCTTCGGCAGTGGCATTGTGCAATGGGGGTAGTCACCCCCTGGCTTTCTCTCCCTTCACAACAAGGGCTTCTAAACCCAGGGTTGTTTTATAGGAGTCTGAAATCATCGGAAAGTGACACTCGAGGGAGGTCCATGGGGGCCACTTAGGTGGGGACCCGGGAATCTGTAGTTCACAGTTCCTAGTTCCTGGGACAAAAGCAATTGCCTTACTGACAGCCTGGGGAGGGGCTTTTGCAGGCTTGTTCTCCAAGCTTCCTGCATTGCCTTTTACTTGTATCCTCTTCCTGAAAAGAAGAGAGAGGAATATTGGTCTGAGTTCCAGCAGGGGTTTTGAAAGCTTTTCCATCCACTGCTGATGGCTCCCCACAATTACACATATCCATCCTGGAATCTTCTTAACTGAGGAGAGCCAGTTTTAGTTTCTTTGCCCAAGTAGGATTTTCTCTCCCTGCTTGGGTTTCCTCCCCACCCCTCCCATTCTGTTTTTGAAGAGGAGGAATGACTGTCATCTAATTAAATCAAGGGCCAGTGTTATGGACTGAAGTTGTCCCCCCAAACACGTGTAATGGTAGCCCTCACCTCCAACGTGATGGAATTTGGAGACACAGGTATTTGGAGGTAATGAAGGTTCAGTGGGGTCATGAAAGTGGGGTATCATGACGAGATTACGATCCTAATCAAAAGAGACACTGGAGAGATAGAGATCTCTCTGCACACACACACTGAGGAAAGGCCATGTGAGGATACAGAAGAGGATGCCTAGAAGCAGAGAGGAAACCTACCTCGCTGACATCTTGACCTTGGACTTCCAGCTTCCCGAACTGTGAAATACAAATTTCTGCTGTTAAAGTCACCCAGTCTGTGGTATTTTGTTACAGCAGCCCAAGCTTGTTAAAGTAATTAGAAGCTACCATCTAATGGGGAGGGGGGGAAGGAGAAAGAAAGAAAGATACAAAAAGACGTCACTATTGTGACCTCAGAGGAAGTTGTGGCTACTGGGTGAATCACGTGAAATGCCCTTTCATTTATCAACTGCAGAGGGTGACCAGGACCAGAGGGACAAATTGGCTTCAGCTAGCACTTCACTCAGTGGGGTTCTGCCTTGCTTTTAAGCTTCTCTTGATTCAAAGCCCCCCTTGGACTCCTTAATAACATCAGCAAAGGCCAGTCCAGCAAGGCATTGATTTTTGCCATTTTTAACCTACCATCGGTAGTAACTTCTGTTATTATTAATATTGGTCTCCAAGTGGTTTAGATCATTTTGAGAATAGAAGCTTGCGGCACGAGGACAAATGGACTTTCTGAGTTCCTTGATCTTGATTCTAAGTCCATCCTTAGACTCAGCCTCCCAAGAGTGGGGTTACAAATGGAGCTTCAGTCCCCCTCCCGTGTATTTCCAGAGATGTTAGGGAATTTCCCTCCTTTCCTTAGACCTGGGACTTGGAGGAAGACTTCACGGCTCAAAGTTGCCCAGCTGGAAGAATGAAAGATCCATGTCAAGACTCAACCCAGGCACATAACACAACCCCAGTCAATCTTCTCAGAATTTAAGGCTCCACATCTGCAAAATGAAAAGATTTAACAGTCTTGTACCTACTAGTCTATTTATGCTTTCTCTGAAGGAAGTGGTGTTCTGCATGTGTGCTGGCTTCTATGACTTTGGAAAGGATTTTCCAAAGCATCTTTCTCTGTATCAGTTGCTCCCCACGCATAAACCACCAGCAGCAGCATAAATTCCCACCTAAAAATTTATAAGAAGTTCAGAATTCCGGGTCTCACCCAAAACCTACAAGATCGTAAGTTGAAAGACGGATGCTGTGATCTGTGTTTCCACAAGCCCTCAGAAGATTCAGATACACAGTCAGTTTCAAAGACAACTGCAACCTGATTTTTAAGCCGCTCTACCAACCTAAACATGAGAAGCCATGCAAGTGGTCTCATCCTCCTTGCCAGGGTGATTGGCTCAGGTTGGTTCAACCGTTTTAAAGCCCATGACTTCCCATCCATACTTGGTGAACAAGATATCTTATCTCTCCCCTTGGATGTGAACCAAGAAAGCTGAGCTGTGGGTTGCTGCCAGTAGCTGTCCTGCACCAGGAGGGAAGCCCACCTAAGGACAAGATCCACCATGGAGGAGTGCAAAAATGAAAGAACTGCAGAGATAAAGACCTAGATTTCCAACACAATCATTCCCAAAGTTGAAACTGTTGCTAGAATTTCTAATTAAGTAATACAACAGATTATCTTTATCTCTCAGCCACTTAGATTTGGATTTTCACTTATTTGCACCCAAAATATCCTGACTAATAGCGATAACAGAGAATCCAATTAGGAGTCTAGTGTAGAACCAAGAAATGTACAATGTTGGCTGAGAGCAAGAGGGTGATAGAATTGGGAATGGAGGGAAGTGAAATATTTGGAAATAAGAAATTATGGGGCTTAATTCTGCATGGGTAAAGGAGTGGAGACTATTCTAGAATCGGGAACAGAGATCAACCCCAGACCTTTAGATTTGCAGAGATTTTACTATTACTGCCCCCTCCCAGCCCCCTTGATATATCCTGCCACACTTTTTGTCCCTATTATAATCCTTTCTCTTTTGTTTTTCTTCATATCTCAATCTCACCCTTTATCCATTTCTGACCCACAGTTTTTGCTGCCCAGATTTACTCCCCACCCCATTTTCCATGAAAAATAGTCAAGAAAACACATGTAAACAAGTAAAATTTTAATAACCTAAGCTTAACATAAAATTGAAAGATTATTCTTTCTGTTAATATGTTCATACAAAACAAGGTTTTGGAGCAACATCTGTAACTTAAGTGCTGAGTATGATGAGAGGAGGTAGCAATGACTTTGTCCTCAAGATTTTTATGGTCAAGAACAGTATCAGCCATTTTTCCCGGTAAAGGGTCAGATGGTAAATGTTTTCGGCTTTGTGGGCCATATGATCTGTTAGAGCTCCTGAGCTCTGTCCATGCAGAGTGAAAGCAGCCATAGACAAAATGTAAATGAATGAGTGTAGTTGTATCCCAATAAAACTTTATTTATAAAAAACAGGCAGTAGACCAGATTTGACTCTTGGGCTATAGTTTGCTGACCACTGATCTAAACAGACACCTGATAAGGATATGATAATGCAACACAGAAAAACAATGACAGAGCATCTTCTAAGTGAGCTGAATACTTACAGACTGCTTGAAGGGACAATTTTAAGCTAAGGAAGTATTTTCATGTTTCCTCTTTGTTGGTCTTACCCACAGACATGATGTAAGTTAAAGACTTCTTGAACCACTGTCCTCTAGGACTGATACAAATACCAGACTTGTTAAGACTTACTGAGGAATTAGCCTACTTACCAATCAGAAAGCATAAATTGAAAATACATAAGCCATTTTGTTATTTCTTACTACAGAGAAGTAGGAAAATAGTGGAAGCAAATTGTATCTTAACTCCCAGCTAGATCTACGCCTTCCCCTTGTGCTGGAACATAAGACCTCTCCACTATCCTTGAGGTACCAAAACCCTACAATAAATTTATAGATAAATGTAGAGAGAATCAGGCTCTTCACAATATTGAATCTTTATAAGAAGTTTACTTTCCTCAATTCTTTTTCAATTCTTTTTTTATGGCTCCCGGTAGAGTTTTGTCATTTTCTTCCAACAAACACTGACCATTTCTCCAGTTTATTCCTAGATAGTTTATCTTTTTTGTTGCTCTTGCAAATGGGATCTTTCCTGAATTTGATTTTTTGACTTTCCTCTCTGTGGCTAGGAAGTGATTGATTTTTTTAATATTAATTTCTTAACCAGGAAATTTATAATCTCTTACTGTTACTATAGTTTTTCAGTTAAGTCTCTTCCCAAGTATATAATCATACCATGTCAAATATTAATACATTTGACTCTGTTTTTTAATACTCAATTCTTCTTTTCTTACTGCATTGATTAATACTTTCAAAACAATTAAGTGAAAGGTGATTTGTTCCTTATTTTAATGGTAACTCTTCTTGTATTCACTTATCAATCATGATGTTTACCTGGCATTTCATGTGTACTTATCAGATTAAAGATTTATAAATATATTCATAATTTATTGAAATTTTTATTGGTAGAAGTAAATAAAGAACCCAGAAATTGATCCTTGTATATAAGTGAATTAATGTGGTAAAATTCATTTCTCAAGTCAGTGGAAAATGATGGATTATTTAATAAATGGTACTAATGGAATATTATCCATCAGAAGAAAATATATTTGGGCCTCTATTTTATATTGTTTCCCAAAGGAATTCCCAGTGGCATAAACATTCCAGTGTTAAAAAAAAATACATCATTGATGGTAAAATATGCTGTTAACAAAGTCAATAGTTGATAAAAATAGATTTTACTAAATTTTTTTCAATGCAGATGTATACCAAAGATAGCAGATAAAGGGTTATGTGTATAATGCCCAAAGAACATTTAAAAACTTACCAGAAAAATACATAGACTCTAACAGGGGAAAAAAAAGTGGCCAAAAGCTGTAAAAAGAAATTCACAAAAGAACATACTCAAATGGCCAACATACATGAGGGACTCCCATTCAGTACCAGAGAGAGAAATACGAATTTAAATCACAAGATATATTCTTATGACCATCAGATAGCAAAAAAGAAATAGCATCAAGTATAGTATAGGGTGCAGATAGAGCACTCTTTTCTTTTAATTAATTTTTTTTATTAACATATAATGTATTATTAGCCCCAGGAGTACAGGTCTGTGAGTCGTCAGGTTTACACACTTCACAGCACTCACCATAGCACATACCCTCCCCAATGTCCATAACCCAACCACCCTCTCCCTACCCCCCTCCCCCAGCAACCCTCAGTTTGTTTTGTGAGATCAAGAATCAGAGCACTCATATTACTTGTGCAGATTTGAATTTTTACAGGTTTTGGGACTATTAATCTTGCTGTATCCATTAAATTTCAAAATACATGTATTCTTCTACTGAGCCGGCTTAATCTTAGGGATCAGTTTTCTGGGTACTGTGATGGACACTCTAGCACACAACCAGATGTCCTCTTCATTCCCTCGTTCCTCTGCCAGTGAGGAGTGCTGAGTTAGTGCTCCATCAATGAAGCAGATCTGTTTTGTGTGATACAGAATAAGGAACAGAACACCTGTGTGGCTCAGTAGCTTAACTGCCCGACTCTCAGTTTCAGCTCAGGTCATGATCTCAGGGTTATGAGATTGAGCCCTTTATTAGGCTCTGGGCTAGTGCAGAGTCTGGTAGGGACTCTCTCTTCCTCTATTCCTGCCCCTCACCCCACTTGCACACACTCTCTCTCTAAAATAAATAGATAAATCTTAAAAGAAAAAAAAAAGGAGGAACGAGTTGCAGAGATTAGACTTGACATAAGTATTGTATGGTACCCAGTGTCTGGTGTTGGGGCAGAAGTCACTATAGGTCAGCCAGACCAGCAGTGAAGAAGGAATACTGAGCCTAGACCAGAAGAAGAGCACATCACACCCAGGAGTATGTACTGGCTGCATGACCACAAACAGGTCTCCCAGGAGCTCTGATCACAATAAGGTAGGACCTGAAGGAGAAGCTGGTACCCTTCATCATGGACCTGCATGCTTACTTGGCCCAGGACTCAGAGAAACTAGAGGAATAGATGTGGTGGGAGGGATTATGGGTCCATGCACTAACAAATCAGGTGAGCTAGTAGATTAACAAAAATGTGTGCCAGCTACCCATGCCTGGTGGTCTATGTGGATTTTTCAGACATAACAAAATGGCTTCCCCTTTACTTCTGCTTTCTGAATCTCAGACAGCTTTATTGTGTGATTAACACTAACCTGGGGCAATCCAGGGAAGGGAATTCTGGGCAATGTAATTCCAGATTAGCTAAAGTGATACAAGACAAAACTGTGCAATAACTCCCAGAGAAATTACTGTTCAGGATTATCATTATCCAAAGGGAGCTGCAACATCCATTGAAGGGCAACACTTCCCTGGAATCAGCATCTTCTATGGTGGTACAAAGGTTTGATTTCCCTGCCTCAATGGGTATGACTTCAAGCAACCACCCAATGTCCAAGATATCAAACTTCTTGAGGCTTCTGATCCTGTAGTTCAAACTCACCTTCTATCCAAACCTTTCCTCTCACCCTAAATTGATATTGATCTTGGGAGCAACCCCCACTAAGCCTCCTGCAGCAATTCTCAGGCAGTCAAAATTTGTTTTCTAGGACACCCAACCCATTATAATTACATATAGCTATCTTGTAATGCATTGTTTGTAGGGGCAAAATGAGGAAATTATATGAATTCCAATTATAGGTCAAAAATATATTATGATATATCCATACCATTTGCCAGAAAGAAAATGCTCTAAGGCTATAGATGTTGATGTGGAAGGATTCCCACTAAGTATTTTGTTGAGGGAGAAAAGCAATATATAGAAAATTCTGTACATCATAAAAATATATTTTGTTAAATAATATCAAAACTCATACACAACCTCCTTGTGTATATGGATTTTGTATATGTGTGAGTCTATATGTATGTGCATACATATATGTTTGCATGTAATTACATAGGCAGGAAATTAGAAAGTCCATATGCTAAGTTGATGACCCGGCTTACTTGGTGGGGAGGATAAAGGTTGAAGAGGAGGGAAGAAGAGAAAAACAAGCAAAAATGTATACACTGATAAATAAGCCTAAGATCACATCTATGCAATGATATAAATAATATATTTATATGTATCTGTGAGTGTATTTAAAAATATATATGCATGCAATTATCCATAAATGAAATATGGTCCATTTACATCTACTTACATTAAATAAATTAAGATGTGCTGACTTTTTGCAAGGTATTGACAACATCATAAAAAAAATAACTTAGATCAGAAATAAATCCTTCATTTTATCAATAGAATTTCTGATCTACATGGAGAAGATCATTAAGTTAGACACAATTTTTAATGTTGTAACATCCATTCTTTTCTGTTAGTACATATTAATTTCTTAATGTGTCATGGGATCCTGGTTAGTAATTTATTTATGGTGTCTGGCTCAATATTCTTAGGGAGATTGTTTCTTAACTTTAATTGGAGGAGATCTCTGTCTACTGACTGAGATCAGGTCTGGAGAATGGGATGGGAAGAGCTCAGTTAGGAGAACCAAGGTGAGAATCAGTTGGAGGAATCTCAGTGAGAAACAGTGATTTAGAGGAAGATGGTGGTATGAGAAGGGACCTAAGATTCGACCAGAAATATCATGGAAGTGCTAAAGAGAGGCTTTGTTGCTAGATTCTAGGTGAGGAACTGAGGTTGGGAAGGGCACAAGATGGTGGGTACACTTCTGTATTTGGAAACTGGGTGTTCAGTGCGCAGTTTGGAAAATGGAAGACCAGTATAGAGTAGTAGAAGGAAGGGAGGAAAAGAAAGACAATATATGAAAATGGACACTCAAAGACCACTGGGAAATTATAATCAGTTTTGCAAAACTTTTCAAAATTTTGTTTGCTATAATGAAAAATAAGGATCTGAAAGTGAATCTGTCCTTACCCCACCTCTTTTTTTTTTTTTTTTTAATTTGCACTTCTTGTATGCTCCCTAGACTCTGAGATGTTATCCATCTCTGACATAGGTGGTGGCCCAGCCCACAAATGACATTCCTGATGTAGCTGACTTCTGTTTCAAAAACACAGGACCAGAAACTTGGAGCAGCATTTCTCTGGGGCCCCAGTCATGTTAGTTATGAGGGTAGATGTTTAGAGCTACGGCTTATACATCCGAGTGCCGGATCCCAAGTGAAATAATCCTCCACATGTTCCTTTATTGTTTTTTTAAGATTTTTATTTATTTATTTGAGAAAGAGAGACTGAGAGAGCAAGCACAAGGGGGAAGAGAGGCAGAGGAAGAAGCAGGCTCCCCACTGAGCCAGGAGCCAGACACTGGCTCCATCCCAGGACCCTGGGATCACGATGTGAGCCAAAGGCAGATGCTTAACCGCCTGAGCCACCCAGGCACCCCCCTCCCTGTGTTCCTTAACAAACCTATTGTTCATGTGTATTATGTGGGGCCCTCTAAAGGGTGTATGTTGTCTGGGGGGGGGGTGTCAGTGCTGTCTTTGTCTTGGTCAAGGTTAAAGATCAAGATGGAGACAGAGGAATCAATGTCCTCCCATGACAGTGGGTTTTTAATTATGGTGGGATGGTGGTGAGGACATCTGATATGATCACGTACATTGCAATATCTTGCAGAAAATAGAGTAGAAGAGTTTGCAGTGGGGCATGGCTAGGGAATGTAATCAGACTAGAATATATCCAATGAGTCGAAAAAAGAAAGGAAAATCCTAGTTGTAATGAAAAACCAGGGACACCTGGATCTCCCAGAGGTGATGAGGACAATAAGAATGAGTCATTATGGAACCAGTTTCTTGCTTAGGCCCTGTTGCTTCTTTGGTCGTTTGGGGTTCTCCCAGCAGTGTGGAAGTGATGCAGAGATGCTCACTCTTATTCAATCAGCAACAATCTCAAGGGAAGCACCCATCTGTGTTAGGTGGCAAAAAGCATGATCTTGTAGTGTCAACAGAGCCCTTGGGAGAGCCTCCTAAGCTCACTGATGCTGCCTGACGCGGGCAAGATCCCCCAGACCTCAAATCTGTTAGTTCGTTTGTTCTTTCTTTCTTTCTTTCTTTCTCTCCCTCCCTCCTTCTCTTCCTTCCTTTTCCTTCCTTCCTTCTCTCTTTCTTTTTATCTGAAACTCCTTCTCTCACTTCCTTTTTTCCAATTTGTCTATCAATTTTTCATGCTTCAAATACCATGGTAATGACAACCCAATACAATGTTTTCATTTTTAAATTTATATTGTATTTTTTCCAGCTTTACTGTAATATAATTAACATAATCCTGTAAGTTTAAGGTGTACAATGCCATGGTTTGATACATGTGTATATCTTGAATTGTTTACCACCACCGTAAACCTCACATAATTAACTGTGTTGTTGTCCTTGTGATGATGGGAACATTAAAGCTCTGTTTTCATTGCAACTGTGGAGGATACAATTCAAGATTGTAAACACTAGTCACCATGCTATGCCCTAGAGCCCCAGGACTCCTTCATTTTAGGACTGGAAGTTAATACCCTTCGATTTCTTTTTCAACAGAAAAAAGATACCCTTGCATTTCTGGGTGCATTTTTAAATTTTGGTTTTTATTTTGAGAATTACTTAGTAGTTTTCATACATATTCATACACATTATATTATTATACATAACATTTCATACATATTATTCATACATATGTTTTCATACAATATATATTTCATACATATTATTTCTTTTTCAACAGAAAAAAGATATCCTTGCATTTCTAGGTGCATTTTTAAATTTTGGTTTTTATTTTGAGAATTACTTAGTAGTTTTCATACAATTACTTAGTAGTTTCATACATACATATTACTTAGTAGTTTTCATACATATTCACGGAATGTGATCCATATTATTTTCACTTCAGGATTGACTAAGGATTGTTTATTTCCTAATATGTGTTCAATGTTTGTAAATACTCCATAGATACTTGAAAAAACGCTGTCTTCCAGTGTACAAGAGGGAAGACAGCCCTCTATTGGGTCTACCTTTTAAATTACACTTTAAGTCCCCCATATAACTTTTAAAATGGATCAATGGGATCAGCCATGGAGGAGACAGAGGTTGAACTCTGCTAGTTAACATTTTTCTAATTTGTTTGTTTGTTTGTTTGTTTTCCCCTTTCTACTGCCTGCAATTCTTGGTTACAGATTTTAATTATTTTGTTATTTGGGGCAATGAAGACTCATGAGCATTTGATCTTCTGTGTGTTTGTGCCTTTTATTATGATAAAGCACTTCTGTCATTTATGTTTCTG
Organism: Mellivora capensis; assembly: GCA_004024625.1. Lineage (NCBI taxonomy): Eukaryota > Metazoa > Chordata > Mammalia > Carnivora > Mustelidae > Mellivora > Mellivora capensis. Next base: position 36,324 of record PISX010003335.1, read on the forward strand.
TCTTGGCATTAACGGTGATGTTAATATTGCAACCTCTGATTTACATTTTATTTATGTTTCTCTGGTGGGATTTTGGTCTGTATGTCACTTTCAACCCTGCTGAGTCCATTTTAGATACGTTTCATATAAATGGCATGTAGTTAGGGTTTTTTTTTTATATAATCTGAGTCTTTTTCTTTCAGTGGCTTAGTTTATCCCACTGACATTTGTTGCTCTAACAGCTATTTTTGTTCTGAATTCTAGCATTTATGATATTCCATTTTTAACATTTCTTACAGTGTCTGCTATTTTCTCATAGTCGACGTTTTCTCTCGCTTTGCATGATTTTGGTTTACTTTTCATAGGTTGTAATGTTTAGAGACTGTATTTTTTCTATCATTGCCTTTATAACTTTAAGTACCACAATATATAGAAATATTCTTACTAATCTGTCAATTTCACGCTGTAGTATCAAATAAAAAATGAGGACTGTAATACTCTGACAATTTCTCCCAACCTCTCTCCACATTTAACACCAAATGTTGGTAAGTTACGTTATGATTTTTAAATTGTCAGGTTAAAAAACACATTTATACTTTCCTGGGAAACTTACTACATCTGTTTAGCCACAGTTTTAAATATAAATGGAATCAATGCCGGCCACCTAGCCCTTCCCCTCTCAGCTCCTACCTGGAGCTTTTCACGTTCTTTAACCATTCACTTGCTGGAACGTTGCCATCTTTACCATCTTTGAAAAACACTGTCTCTCTCGGGCTCCCCACCTCCCACATCTCCCCATAACTCTGCAAGGTTTCCCATTTTCTACAGCTTATAAGCCACAACTCTGAGTATTAGACTCAAGTCTCTCCATGCATTTGTTCCTTTCTCCCTGCCTAGCTCCAGCCCCATCAATTCCTGCCTCCATGTTCCTATTTCATTGGTCCATCCGTGATCATTTACACATTGACCGTGCTCTTGCTCCTGGACCGGCACTCACACTGCCAAATACTTCACTCTCCTTGCCTTATTTTCAGCTAATTCTTGTTTATTCAAAAACTTTCAGGTCAGAATTTATATTTATACTTCAAGAAAAGTTTTATTGAAATATAACTTGCATATAAAAAGTTACAAATTTTGAGGGGACAGCTTGATGAATCTTCACTCATTGACACACAAAAACACATAGTCAAGTATTTGACTCTACACTGAGGAGACAGAAATGTTGTGCATGTCAGAACCCAGCCTAGGCACCTGTAGTCTTTGCCTCCCTCCCCAAAGGGAAGGACTTGTCACTGCCAGTGATTCCTGCCAATTTATAAACTCTCCATGCATGGAATGATAATGCATGTGTACATTTATGTCTGAGTCCTCAGACCCTGCAGGTTTTGGTTACCTGCTTGAACCTGGTCACCTCCCCAACCCCAACCCCCCAGGCCTTACCAGCCACAGCTCCTGCCTGGGCCCTATCTGTCTTTTCAATTCCAGCTCCCAAGTACTTCCTCACACCCATCCCCACCAACCAGGCCACCTGTCAGCCTTAATGGGGCTCCTCAGTCAGGGACCACTGGCTTAGTCACCTCAAAGAAGATAAGAAAAACAAAAGAAATGGGAGACAAAGAAAGAGATGGATATAGAATTTTTTTTTGAAGAAAACAAAAGAAAAAAGATAGCATTCTCATTTTGAGGTATTGAGATTTTAAATTCTGGTGTTTCATATATATAATAGAATATACAATATTATATATATATATTTGATTTATATATATTCCATCCTATATATATAGTTTATACATATATGTGTATAAATGTGCAATTTATATATGCACATATTCTATCCTATATATGTGATTTATACATATATATGTGTATATATATGATATATATATATTTCTATCTTATTTTGAGGTACAGAGATTTTCAATTCTAGTATTTCATATACATAACAGAACATATGTATATGATATATATTATTTCTATGTATATATTTCTATCATATATGTGATTTCTGTATATTTATTTTTATCATATATATCGTGTCTATTGTATACTTGATTTCTAGTAAAATTTTCCATCTTGTCATATAAACAGTTATTAAAAAAATAAAAATAAACACATTAAAAGTTATGTTAAAGCCTATGTCTGACAGCTTCAACATCTCCATCAGCTAAGGATATGTGTATAATCATCTATTTCTTCTCTTCGTCCTTTATCTTGGAATTCCCATAATTTTTAACAGAATCACAGACACACAATAGGCAAAGATGTTACATACCTTGTCTAGGGAGTCTCCGGATGATATTCTTTTATTTCAGATTTCTCTTATTTTCTTGAGTCCTTCGGACTATGATTTGGAATAAGATTTGTAGCGGACCACCAATCTGGGATGGAGAGAATTTGAGGTTGATTTTTAGGTTTTGCAAGACATAGTCCTGTTGACTCTCTGAACATTTCGGGGTCCCTGTTTGAAATCAAAGGGTGTTTCCCAGGGCCCCTTCACCTTGAAGTGTTCTGGACTAAACTGTCCATCTCTCTCATGCCGTAAAGTTTCCAGACTCTCAATCCCTTAGCGTCTCCTTTCTACTGGGCTTTTCTACCTTGGCCAACACAAGGTGCACATCAGAAAATGGATGAAGGGGAAGGGCATTCCCATCGGCTCTGGATATGTGTATAATCATATAATTGCATGCAATTTCAGTTTTATTAAATCTTGTTGATGTCTCTCCAAAGCAGTTGTACCAATTATTATTCTCAGTCGCACTGTGCATGAGTTCATGTTGTTCAACATCCTTGCCAATACTTGGTATGATATCAGATTTTAAAATTTTTGCCAATGTTACAGGTATGCAGAGGAAAAGAACTGATTTGCAATTCTTTCACAACTATGAGACTCAATACTTTTTTTGGTAAAGATTTATTTATTTATGTGAGAGAGGGAGAGACCGAGCACAAGTTGGGGGGCGGGGAAGAAGGAGAGAAATAATTTTAAGTAGGCTCCACACTGAGTGGGGAGCCCCAGGTGAGGCTTGATCCCACGACCCTGAGATCATGACCTGAGCTGAAATGAAGAGTCTGATGCTTAACTGACTGACGCATCCAGGTGCCCCTATTTTTTTCATATATTTATTGGCCACTCAAGTTTGCTCTCCTAAAAGGTTAACATTGAGGCCTATATTTTTATTAGATTGTATGTGTTTATCTAATTTATTTTAGGGATCCTTCATATAATTCACATACTAGGTCTTTACTGGTCCCCCCCAATGCAATGATGACATGCGACCAGATTGTACATGGTGTCTTCACTACTTTTGTGACTTGACATTTTAATTTCTTTGGGATAATCCCAATCAAGCTTTTCCCTTATGGTCTGTGGGGAATTTTGGTAAAAAGGTATTTTTCTGTACTGTCTTTATTTAAATTTCAGTTGTTCACTTTGAGATCAATATTCCATATGAAAATAGTTTCATTTATAGTTTCATTTTTTTTCCCTAAGAGGACCATCATTTGCCCACAGCACAGCTAAATACAGAACATGTTTTCATTACTGACTCGGAATGGCACTTCCATCAGGTATCAGCATTCTCTAGATATTTTAAGTTTTTGTTTCTAAAATCCTACTCTGTTCATGTTATCCTTTTTTATCCTTGCAGCAAGACTATATTGTCTTAGTTACTATAGCTTGTAATAATTCTTGTATTTATTATGACAAGTCTACCTTTTATTCTCAGGTAACTTGATTATTTCAAGGCTTTTGTTATTTGAGGCCCATTTTAGAATCTATTTTTCCAGTTCCATGATAAGACCTTTGTGATTTTGAGTTGAAATGCTTTCAATTTATAAATTTGTTTGGGGAGATTTACTACTTTATCTGCTGAGTTTCTATGTCCATAGGGTGGCCATATAAATTATCATCAATTGGCAGGTGTATAGCTATGAGATATTTATGTATTGATCACCATATTGTTATTATATTGATGAAACTATAAAATAATTCTCTTCAAAACCTAGTTTCAAATATTAAATTATACCTAAAAAGAAAAATGACAAGTATCTGTGTAAAAGGGGATAAAATTAGAAAAATGATCTTGTTTTGGACTATGAAAATGCAACATAAGCAGAATAGCTATTCTTAACACAAATATTTAAGCGATTTCTTAGATCTTTGTTTATAGTACAGAGTAAATGACATTTTTATGAAGGATTTTTGTTATTTTTTTAATTTTTATTTTTTAAATTGACCTCAAATTACAATTTATGATTAATAAACTCAAAATTGTCACTATCTTGAATCTATTCTTCCTAAGTATACAATAGTTTTTTTGACAAACATCTTATTTTTTTTTAATATTTGTTTGTTTTAGAAAAAATAGAAAATGAGTGGGAGGGTCAGAGGTAGAGAGAGAGAGAGAATCCTAAACAGACTTGGTTCTGAGTATGGAGCCCCACATGAGGCTTGATCTCACGACCCTGAGATCATGACCTGAGCTGAAACCAAGAGTCAGACATTTAACCAACTGTACCACCCAGGCACCCCTTTGACAAATACCTTCATAAAACAAAATAATCCACTGAGCTTCTTTGTAATTATTTTGAATTTTTGACAATTTTAGTACCATGAAATCATAGAGTTTTGATGTTACTCTACTCTAGTATAGAAGAAATGTATCTAACTAAAGGTAGAAACCATCAATATTTCCCTATCGGATGAGATATTTCAAAATACAATTGTCCAAATTTAACATTAAATCTGTTATACTCTTTGAACTCTTTTTATTTAATTTACTTGGGGTGTTTTTGGCCTTTGGGGGTATATTTTTATGTAATACACACATACAAAGAAGTGTAAGTATAATAATCTTACACTTTGATCTGGCAACCAGTTCCAGTTCAAGAAGAACATTGCCCATGTTCCAAATCACCAGCCCTACTCCCCTTCCTGTCTCCTTGCAGTGACCATACCCATCCTTCAACAAAGACACCACTAACTTGATTTCTAACACCATGGATTAGCTTGGCCTTCTTCTATACTTTACATAAATGCCATTTTAGAGAATGTAGTTTTCATATCTGGCTTTTTTAATGGACATTATATTTGTAAGATTCTATCATGTTTTGGAGAACAGTTGCAGTTCACTTATTTTCATTGCTTTCTATTATACCATTGTATAGATAGGTCATAATTTATCTATTCTACATTGTGATATTTTTCAGTTTCAAGCTATAATGGCGAGTGGTGCTATGGATAGTTTATTGCATGTCTCATGGTGAACTGACAAACACATTTCTTTGGGACGTGCAAGTAGGAGAGGAAGTCCTATTTCGTAGGGTGTGCATGCGTTCTTATTTACGAGAGTTCCAGTTGCTCCACGTTCTTAACAAGCTTTGGTGTTTTTAGATGTTCTGTGTTTTAGATTTTCTGGTGGGGTGTCATAGTTGCACATTTTTTGTTGGTGGCATTTTTTGTGCCTTTTTTTTTATTAGTTGTCTTTTTCTTATAAATTAGAAAGGATTCTTCAATTGTATTGGATGCAAATCTTTGTCAGTCTTCTCTAAATGTATAACATGCTTTTTTCCTCTGCCAATAGTACAGATAAACCTAAGTTTAAAATTTTACCCATAAATGGAAAAACATAATACTTTAATTTAGAAAATATTTTCTCTCTAGGTAACTGATGTATCTGTTGAGCTCTGAAAATAATTTTCTAAAAGAGAACTATTCTAACTTCTATTTTTATCATATTTAAGTGCATAAATATTTTAGCCTTAATATGTTTATTTGTCAAATAGATTATCCAATTCAGTGGCATGTTTTGTATTTAAAAATGGTGCAATATGCAGAGGTAGAATTTTGTTTTCTTTTCGTTGTTGCTCTCACTGTTACACTTTTCATTGCTTTTGTACATACTCCTTTATGTCTTCTCTTTTTCAAATTGTTTCCAACTGATACATTTAATGAAGAGTGTAATCTGCTATGCATTTTGGCATTTTATTTGTTGAATACTTTAATTAAAGATTTTTAACTAAATTTGCAAAAAAATACAAGCAAAATTGAGAGAAATATTTTTTTTTAGTGTTAATGGCCATTGTAAGCAATGTTGCTTCATTTCCCAAAGAGTGTTTCAAAAGTTCAAGTATTTCTAAAATCTAATCAGTGACAGAAGGCAGAGAGAAAGTATGTCTCTCATGTTCACATACTTCTTAATTCAGTACTGGTTTCATCACAAATATTTTGTGGATTGCTTATTGCATATATTAAAAAACTGCTATACAATCCAACAACTGTATAGAGCTTCTATTTTCTAACTGCTAAATCTAAGTGAATTTATTTTTCTTACATATTTTGAATTTACTAAGAACATTGTTTTACTGCGGTGGGGCACCTGAGTGGCTCAGTCAGTTAAGTGTCTTCCTTCAGCTCAGGTCCTAATCCCGGGGTGCTGGGATGGAGCCCAGTGTTAGGCTTCCTGCTCTCTGGGGAGTCTGCTTCTCCTGCCTCCCCTGACTTCTGCTCATGCTTGTTCTCTCTCTTTCTCTCTCCCAAATAAAGAAAATATTTTAAAAAAGAGAACGTTGTTTTACTATGGCACTGGGCTTCATCAAAAGCTTTACTTACTGGGGTACCTGGGTGGCTCAGTCAGTTAAGCATCTGCGCTCAGCTCAGGTCATGATCCCAGAGTCCTAGGATCCAGTCCTGCATTGGGCTCTCTGCTCAGCGGGAGCTTGCTTCTCCCTCTCTTTCTGCCCCACTGCTTATGTCCTCTCTCTCTCTCTCAGATAAATAATAAAATCTTTTTTTAAAAAGTTTTATTTATTATCATTGGAAAAATATATATAAATTTCCCAGCTTTGGCTTAGAATGCAGAAACCTGGAAAGAGCGGTATCCTTACCTTTGCAAAAACAACAATAAATTAAGCATTCTGAAAATTTACACTTTTTCTTGAAGCCATCAGAGAAAGCAAGGTAAAAGGACTATAGGAAGGGGTGAAAACCCACCAGTACCCTCTTATGTTTTATTTCTTACAGAACAAAAATCTTAAATGTTATGCCATTGTTCGTAGGACACCAGTGAAAAACTCATTATCTCTGAAAGAAGGGAACAAACAAAAAAATCTTCCACTCAGAACAATTTGACCAATAATAGTGGATTGCTCACTCATTTCACGTACACATGGAATTCTTATCATAATGAGCCATAACTTAGGACCAAAAATAAACTTTAAGGGACACCAAGGTGGCTCAGTTGGTTAAGCGTCTGCCTTCAGCTCAGGTCATGATCTCAGGGTCATGGGATAGAGCCTGAGTTGGTCTCCCTGCTCAGTGGGGAGCCTGCTTCTCCCTCTCCTGCTGCTCCCTCTGCTTGTGCACTCTCTCTCTCTCAAATAAATAAAATATTTTTTAAAAACTTTAAAAATTTAAATGAATTGACATAATGCAGAGTATATTCTTGGACATAAAGAATTAATCTAGACATTGAAAATAGGGAATTATCTAGAAAACCTCCAAATATTTAGAAATTAAACATTCACCACTAAATACCCCTGGATCACAATGGAACTCATTCTAGTGAAATTAGAAGATATTTTGAATTAAATGAAAATGGAAATACAGCATATTAAAATGTGTGGGATGCTGCTAAAAAGCAGTGCTGAGAGGACAGTTTATAACATGGAGCTTATACAAGAAAAGAATAAAAATCTCAAAGAAATTAACTTAGCTTCCATATGAATGAAGTAGAAAAAGAAGAGTAAATTAAAACCAAAGAAAGTAGAATGAAGAGAACAGTAAAATAGAGCACATAAGTAGTCTGTGTTCATCAATTGGGAAAATTAATATTGTTATATTATCCATATTACTTAAAGCCATCTTTAGACCTAATGCAATCCCTATCAAAATTCCAATGGCATACTTGGCAAAAATAGGAAAAAAAAAAACTGCCTAAAATTTGTATGGAGCCACGAAAGACCTCCAAAAGCTAAAGCAATTCTAAGGGAGAACAAAGCTGAAGCCATCACACTGCCTGAATTCAAACTATATTACAAAGCTATAGTAATCGAACCAGCATGGTACTTGCATAGACACATAGACATATGGAAGAGAATCAACTCATATGGTCATATATGCATATATGGTCAATAATATTTGACAATGAAGCCACAAATACTCAGTGGGTAAAGGGTAGCTCTTCAACAACTAGTCTTGGAAAATTTGGATAACTACACACAGAAAAATGAAATTAGACCCCTGTCTTACATTGCACACAAAAATTAACATGAAATGGATTGAGGGCTTAAGAATAAGACCTGAAAGTGCAAAACTATTAGAAGAAAACATAAGGGAAAATCTCCTTGACATTTGTCTTGGCAACAATTTTCTGGATATGACACTGAAAGCATAAGCAATAAAAGCAAAAATTGACAAGTGAGACTACATCAAATTAAAAATCTTTTGCACTGTGAAAGAAGCAATCAACAAAATGGAAAGGCAACCTACAAAATGAGAAAAAATATTTGCAAATCCAATAGCTGACAAGATGTTAATATCCAAAAATATATAAAGAATTTATACAACCCAATAGTATAAAAATAAATAATCTGAATAAAAATGGGCAGAGGAACTGGACATTTTTCTTTCCCAAAGGCATAAATGGCCAATGGGTCCATGAAAAGGCACTCAGCATCAATCATCATCAGGGAAATGCAAATCAAAACCACAATGAGATATCATCTCACACCTGTTAGAATGGCTAGGATCAAAAAAACAAAAACAAAACAAAACAAAACAAAACAAAAAAATACCAAGAGATAACAAGTGTTGGTGGGGTGTGAAGAAGAGGAAACCATTGCACACTGTTGATGAGAATGTAAATTGGTGCAGCCACTATGAAAAACAGTATGGAGATTCGTCCAAAAAATTAAAAATTGAACTACCGTATGACCTAGCAATCCCACTTCTGTGTATCCAAAGGAAATGAAAACAGGATCTCCAAGAGATATCTGCATCCTCATATTTATTGCAGCATTATTGACAAGAGTCAAGATATAGAAATAAGCCATGTGTTTGTCAACAAATGAATGGATAAAGGAGATGTGATATTTGTGGAATATATATTTATGTGCACATATATTTTTATATAATTTCTATTATACACCATACACATTATTATACTAATACAATATAATGTAATCTAATAAGATATAATCATTCAGCCATGAGATAGAAGGAAATCCTGACATTTGTGACAACTTGGAAGAAACTTGAGGGCCAATACGCTAAGTGAAATGTCAGACAGAGAAAGGTAAATACTAGATGATGGTCCCTTGTATATGGTATCTAAAAAGGCTGATCTCAAAACAAAATAACAGAGCTATGGTTACCAGGGACAGGGAGAATGATGTAAATAGGGGATATATTGGTTAAAGGGTACAAATTTCTATTTATGAAAAGCTCTGGGGATCTAATGTGCAGCATGTTGATTATAGCTCATAAAGCTCTATTATATACTTGAAAATTGCTAAGAGAAATCTTAACTATGCTCACCACAAAAAATGAAATATTATGTAATTATATGACAGGATGGATGTGTTAGTTAAGGCTATGGTGGTAATCATTTTGGAATAGATATGTATATCCAATCAACAGGTTGTACACCTTAAACATACACAATATGTCAACCACATCTTGATAAATTTGGAAAAAATAGAAACAGAGCAAAAAGAAGGAAAATAGATGAAACCAAAAGCTGATTCTTTCAAAGAATCTATACGTTTGTTTGCACCTCAAACCAGACTAATTAGGACAAAAAGAGTGAAGACACAGATTGAAAACACCAGGAATGAAATAAGCAACATCATTGCAGATACTAGAGGAATTCAATGAATAATAAAGGAATAATGTGTTATTTATGCCCATGGCTAGGGTCTGAATATTTGTGTTCACTGCTCCCCAAGTTCACATGTCGAAACGTTCACTCCCGAAGGTGATTGTATTAGTAGGTGCATCCTTTGGGGTTTGCTTAAATCATGGAACAGTTATAAATGGATTTCAGAGAGATCTCATGCTCCTTCCACTGTGTGAGGACACAGCGAGAAGTCAGGAGTAGTCTGCAGGCTGGAAGAGAAGCCTCACCCAACCATGCTCACACCCTGATCCCAGACTTCCAGCCTCTGTAACTGTGAGACACAGATTTCTGTTATTTATAAGTTCCCCAGTTTGTGGTATTTGGGTATAGCAGCCTGAATGAACAAAGACATCCATACATTTGACAACTTAGATGAAATAAGTCAATTCCTTCAAACACATATATATACATATATATATATATATGTATATATATATACTGCCTAGCTCTCCTGCATGAAGAGGTGGTCATCTGAATAGCCCAATATTTATTAAATAAATTGAATTGGAAATTAAAAATTTCAACATCAAACTTTCCAGTTCCAGATAGCTTCACTGGCAAATTCTACCAAACATTTAAGAATGGATTAATACCAGATATACGCAAACCCTTCCAGAAAATAGAAGAGACGAAGCTTCTCAGCTTGTATTATTATGCCTGTGTCACCATGCCAAAAACCAGACAAAGACATCCAAGAAAAGAAACTTACCAAGCACAGCTCCTCATAAACATAAGTGCCAAAGTTCTCAACATTATAGTGCATAAAAAAGTAATAATGAAGGTTATCCTGAGAATGCAATTAATTTCAAAAGTAATCAGGTGTTAATGTATTATTTTTGCTTGTGAAGAATATTTAGTTTCCAATTCTTGAGATCAAGAAAAGTTAGGGGTGCCTAGGTGGCTCAGTGGGTTAAAGCCTCTGCCTTTGGCTCAGGTCATGATTTCAGGGTCCTGGGATTGAGCCCAGCATAGGGCTCTCTGCTCAGCGAGAAGCCTGCTTCCCTCTCTCCCTCTGCCTGCCTCTCTGCCTGCTTGTGATCTCTCTCTCTGTCAAATAAATAAATAAAATCTTTTAAAAACGAAAAGAAAAGTTAGACTAGTTAGAAGAATAATGAAAGGGTGTCCTGCTAGATTTGAAAAAGTATTTTAAAAGACTAACATTCAGTTTGTTACTTGTACATTCATAGATTTCTATGGCTTGAGAATTTCATCCATTTTTACAAACTCTTCCACACCTCAGATTGTTTTGTTTTTGTTTTTGTTTTTTGGACTTGGTTTATGGTGTTCATAGACAGCTTTGCTTTTCCCTCCACTTATTTTGTTATGGTTCTTTTTGTTGTGGTGGTTAGCAGATAAAAATGTGTTTGTTAGTCATTCGGCTTCTTCAAACTATTTTTAAAATAAAACCCACTTTCTTATTGGGGACATCATTTTCAGGGCCAATTTATTTCCTCTTTTAAATTGGCCTATTTTTTTCCCCCACAAGCCCAATTTGAAGTACTGTGATGCACTTGTGATGTAACTGCATTGTGATTTGATTCCAAGTTTGGTTTGTTCTCATTCCTTCTAGGTTTTTTTCTCATTGGCTGAAGCATTACCTTAAGATATTTTTCCCTGAGAAGCAGTACACGGGAAATAACTTTTTCCAGTTCTTACACATTCAAACACATTTTAAATTTGTATTCACACTTGACATACTTTTGATAGATGTAGAATTTTAAGTACAAAGTTATTTTCCCTCAAAGCTTTGAAAACATTACTTCATTGTTTTCTTGGCATTGAGTGTTGCTGAACAGAGGGCTGAAGCTTTTGACTTCTTTTTATTTTTCCTTTGTGGGGAACAATGTTTTGTTTTGTTTTGCTTTTTGTCTGTTTGTTTCTTTGTTTTATTAATCTCTGGCACTTTGGAAGCTCTCTTTTCTTTCTTTCTTTTTTTTTTTTTTTTTTGCATAGATGTGGTTTCTTTCATTCATTTGACTTGATACTTGTTGGGTTCTTGCCATATGAAGACTCCTTTGTTCTTAAATTCTGGTAACATTTATTCCTTTAGATTACTGATTATATTCTCCATTCACATGTCTTTCTTTTCTTTTTTCTTAAAAAAAAAAAGGTTTTACTTATTTATTTGAAAGAGAGAAAGAGACTGCACATAGGAGGTGGGGGGAGTGGCAGAGGGAGAGGGACAAGCAGACTTCTCGCCGAGTGGGGAACCTTACAAGGGACTTAGGACCCTGAAATGAGGAGGCAGATGTTCAACCAACTGAGCCACCCAGGTGCCCTTTTTTAATTTTCTTTCTTATAAACTCCTCTTAAATGCTTGTTGTGCTCCTGGTTATTTTTATTTTTTTAAAGATTTTATTTATTTATATGAGAGAGAGAGAGAGAATGAGCAGGGGGAGGTGCAGAGGAAAAGGGAGAAATAGACTCCCTGCTGAGCAGGGAGCCTGACTTGGGGCTCAGTCCTAGGACCCTGAGATCATGACCTGAGCTGAAGGCAGCCAGCTAACTGACTGAGCCAACAATGCGCCCCTCTCCTGGTTAATTCTTACACTTAGCTTTATTCTATCATTTTTGTTTTGCCAAAAATTCTAGACTTCTAACAAAAATATATTTACGCATCTTCCAAATTAACTTTTACCTAAATGATATAGTTTTATTTTCTCTGATGACTACTATTTTGTGACATAATATTAAATCATATTTTTCTATAATTTATTCTTTAATCCTTCTGATGAAAAAAAATCCTTTAAATGTCTTTTCTGTTACCTAAATAATTTATTTTACTTTCAGTTTCAATTGGTCTGTTTCTAATGAGCGTGTGTATGTGTGTGTGTGCGCATACACATGTTTTCTTTAAGTGCCTGGTGATTTGACTTGTTATTGTTGCTATATAGGAAAACTATTTACTTTTATATATCTGCTTTGTATGTAATCCAATTACTAAATTCTCAAAATTTTTATTTTTTTAAATCTTCCCTTTTCTAATTAATACTCTTATTTCTTCCTTTTTTATCTTTTATTGGATGGAACTTTGAGGAAAACCTTAAATATAATATGATGATAAGTTTAAAGATATATTTTATAGAAAGAATATATTATAAAATATTACATATTATTTATTATAGTATACATATGATAAAATTTTCCATTATTTAATTTTATTGATACTAGCTATTGGTTTTGAAATCTTCATCATGTAGAGTTAGCATTTTTCTATCTACAGTTTGTTCAAAGCTTTTCTTTTAATGCTCTTGAATGTAAGGAAATATAGATTTTTGGGGACATGTGGGTGGCTCAGTGCTTAAGCATCTGCCTTCAGCTTGGATCATAATCCCAGGATCCTGGGATCGGGCCCCATATCAGGCTCCTTGCTCAGTGAGGAAGCTGCTTCTCCCTCTACCTCAGCCTGCTGGTCCCCCTATTTGTGCTCTCTCCCTTGCTATCTCTCTCTCTGTATCAAATAAATAAATAAAATTTTAAAAAAAGAAATAGATTTTCTTCAAATTATTTTTAACATCTATTGATATTTTCCCTTCTTTGCTTATTAAAGTGATACATTATACCAATATATTTCTTAAATTGGATAGTCTCGCATTCCTGTATAAACTTTAATTTTATGTTATTATCTTAATATGTTTATTTAGAATTATTAATGTTTTATTAGTGTATTTCTGTTCTTAAAAAAATTTCTAGATTTCCTGAGTTAGCTTCATGATTTCTTATGAAAATTGTACCTGATTTATAAACTTAACTGAGAAGAGAGATACTGCTTTGCACAATAAAGAAAGATTTAGAGGTATGGACATTATTTGTTGTTGTTTTTTTTATTTTTACCAAACTTAACTCTGGACCCAGAGTTTTGGGGGGGGGATTAATTACATGTTTAATTTCTCCCTTTTTAATAAATTTATTATCATACCTCTCCTATTTTGAGACAAAGCACAGACAATAGCCCATTTTGTATAGATTTTTCAATGTTATCCATACAATTATACTGTATTACTCTTCTAAATTTTTAATCTCTCCCATATCTGTGCCCCCTTGGTGGCATAGAGTTCTTATTTTTAATTTCCTGATATTTGCTTGATTACCTTTACAAGAAATTTGACTATTATTAGAGTTTATGGGGAAAAAACTAATTCTTACATTTATTTATCTTTTTAATTTTCTCAGTTTTCTAATATATTAATCTCAGATTTTATCTTTTTAACTTATCGTAGCTCCCCACTTTTTTTTTTTCTTTTGGAAGGGGAGTGAGGGGGGAGTCATCATTTGAAGAGTTAATTTTCATTTTTCTACTTCAATAATTAATGAGTGTGCTTCTAAAAACAGATTTTTCTGCCTTCTTGAAGTTTTCATATGTATTTATTATTCTAATTGGCATTAATATTTAAGACTGTAGCTGGACAAATTGCTTTGTCTTTCATCCTCGAGCTATTAAGCAGGCTGTTTTATCTTTTTTTTTTTTTTTCAATTTCAAAGTAAGTACATATTTTGTAAACATTCTATAATGACCATTTTCTTGTTGTTATGGAAGTACTTGAATCTCATTTCTTGTAATTTTTCATCTTCTCCTTTGCTATTATTAGGACAACAGTTCTTACCCAGCTACTATTATGATGTTTAATAGTTAGTCATGTTCCCAGTCCTAAAAATTGTTTCTAACACGATATAATCCAGAAAGTCAGAGATTCAATTTACTCTATTAGTATCTAAATCAAGAAATTTAGGAGGATTGGGGTAATGGACATTGGGGAGGGTATGTGCTATGGTTAGTGCTGTGAAGTGTGTAAACCTGGCGATTCACAGACATGTACCCCTGGGGATAAAAATTTGTTTATAAAAAATAAAAATTAAAAAAAAAGAAATTTAGGAGGAGATTTAGGTTTTTTTGGTTTTGTTTTGTTTTGTTTTTAATCAGCTTCTTAATTTGCAGGCTAAGCTCTAAATAAAATGCTATAAGGTACCTTTTGTTTTTTTGAAAACAAATTTTAAAAATCACAAATTTTATTTCCCTCGGTGCAAAAGCAAACCATAATTCAAAGAACTTGTAAAAATCATGACATTTGGGCCAGAATTAATAACATGGTATCATAAGGATAAATTAGCTCTTACAAGGGTTGGGTCTTCTTTAGTCCTTTGAAACCAGTAAATAATCAAAGGGAGGGAAAGGGAGCTTTGCAGAGGCTGATAGACAGGATTTTTTTTCAACACAGATACAGGGAAAGTCCACAGTTTCAAGTTACTCTCTGGATTGATTTCCCTTTTGACCTTTCAGTGAGAGCAGGCTCATGTTCACCATGATGCCCTCAGGACGTGGAGTAGGATGTCCAAGACAGCTGCTCTCAGGAATCCTATGGGTGTGTCTGAAGATATCCAGTTTCCTTTGAAACTGTGCAAAAAGCTGCTGTTGCTTTTGATATTGAAAAAAACAAGAGCAAGATGGTCCCTCTTTCCTGAAGCCTCACAGCATGGGAAGGTACATTTATGGGATGAGTCTCAAAACATGGCTTTGGCAGTAGAACATGCCTTAACCTTAGTCCTCAACAGACTGATCACTGAAAAGCCAGACTCCAAATCCCTCCCTCCAAATTCCAAGAATCCTCTTATTTGTATCTGAATGGTCCTAACTGACCTTTCTTCTCACCTTTTGGCATTCATCCTATTTCCTATTTCCAACTACTTGTGTTTTTGGTCCCTACTCCCTTTGTGAACATCATTTCATGATTTATGAATACGTATCCTCAGACCTAGTTAATGTCAGCTCCTGCTCTTGTTTCTGTTTTCTGATGATTACAGTTTTCATGAGCAACCACTTCTTTGTTCTGCAACAACAGGGAGTATAGTAAGCCATTCAGATCACAGAATAAATCTATTTGAAAAGAACCAAGACACCATTATTTTGCCTACCATCTTGCAGGTACAAAGTAGGAGCAAGACACTCTAAGTTCCCACACAGCTTGTCTGTATGAGATGAGGACTAGAATCTGACTTTCCTAAATGTAGTCTTGTGAGCTTTCTTATCTACCAGATTTTCTCTAACTTTGTAAAGCCCAGAACACTTTAGGTGATATATTTCATTGAGTCTAAGAATATAAAGCCCATAAAGAGAGCTAAATTAAAATAAGTGCCTGTAAAGTAGATCCTACCTCTTAAACTTCCTCCTCTCTTTGTCAGCAGATCCCAAAGCAAGACTGCAGATATCTAATTTGAATCCTCCCACCCTCCACTGTGGGAAAAATTCAACAGCGGAAAGGGCATTTGAGAGTGTTGGAGCCCAGGGAAGGACATGGGGGAACATGGGCATGGGGAGCAATTGAAGTTTTAAATAGGGTGTTCAAGGCAGACATCATGGAGAAGGTGACATTTGAGTCATGATTTAAAGCAGGTGAGAGAGAAATCCATGGGGACATCAGGTGGAAGAGCGTTCCTGGTAGAGGCCACGGCCATTGCAAACTCCAGATCATGTCCAACAGATAGTAAGATGGTGCATTTGGAAATATATAAGAGAAACATTTAATCTTCTAGCCAACCAGGTCAAATTGGAGAATCTGAGTGATGCCTGTAGTGAAAAATACTGCAGCTAAATCCCCTTCTGCATCATCTTCATTGAGATACCAACTGCTCCCAATCCTTTCATTGGACAAAGACTTAACCAACATTGCTTTTCTTAAATGTGTGTGTCTGTGTGTGTCTTTCTGCACAGATTACATATCGATTCACAGGAAGCTTGCTAATGGGCTTGTTCCAGGTGGTATTGCTTATTGCTATCATTTTTAGACATCCTTGTGTACCTATGACATCCTTGGGTCATCCTTGGGTGACATCCTTGGGTACCTATGAAACTGAGAACATGGAGCAACTCAGATGAAAACATATACGTATATGCCAACATCACATCTAGGATCTTGTGTCCAAAGACGCTGTGTCCATAGTAGGGTGAGTTGCCTCAGAGACTGAGAAGCTGTGTCATTTCTTTGTCAGGGAGGCATTGTCAAGAATTCATTTAATCAAGCTATCCAGTATCCCCCCCAGACATCTGACCCACTCCAAACTCCCAATGTTCCTTGACCGCCCTGTTCCTTCTCCCTTTGGGTATGCTCTGTCCATAATACTTTTTCTTGGACTCTACTCCTTCATCACCCAAATTACGTGGACAATTCCAGTTCTTCCTCCAATAACCAGTTCCTTTATCACCACTTCTGCATCCGGCTTTCTCCTCTGTGCTCTGTCAGCATTCTGCACCTGCCTCTTTTGTAGCAAAAGCTAAATACTATAGCCCCATTGTATAAATGTTCTCAGCTCTGTCTTGTACCAGACTGTGAGCTCCTCGAGGACACATGCTGACAATTAATTCACTTCTGAATCCACTGGCTGAACCCGGTATCTGATGAACAGTAGGCTCTTAAATAAATGTATCTGTTACAAATGTATGAATGAGTCATACTGGTTCAATCCTATTAGGAAGGTATGTGCTGCGTAAACTAAGAGTTTGGATCTCCTTGGAGAAAATGTCTTTGTTGAAAATCAAAAGCTGAAATCTCCTGATAACGCTAGTCATTGGGATTATATAAAAAAGTGAACCATCCTCCGGTCACATCCAACATTAACTAGATTTGCAAGGAACCATCTTTGGTTATATAGGTTATAGGTCCTGAAGACAAGAATAATCATTCCCATTGAGATGACATTTATGTATCAGAAAGTACAGCGCCTTCCCAAAGATGCATTTATTGTATTTATTCATTCCACACATGTTTCTTGAGCTGCGGGCAGTGTGTTAGACTCATGAATACTTCAGGAGGGAAAAAAAAAAACAAAACAAGATCTCTGCTTTTATAGAACATTCCATCTGTAGTTAACAGAAATAATTCACGGACTTCTTTGTAAGTAGAGCAGAGTAAGGAGGATCAGTAAATGGGAGGGGTTATGGGACAGGTTTTAGTATTAATAGACTGGTTGACCTAACTGAAAAAGGTGACTTTTGACCAAGAAGTCTCAGCTCGGCAGGGTCTTCTATGAACTAAAGCCTCCTGTAGCAAGAAGTCCTAACGAGCAACCGAAAAATCCTAGCTAACCCAGCAAACACCCCTGGCACCGTATCTTAAGTTCTCCAGGTATTGGTGGGCTTTCAGAAATGGCCTCCATAAAATATTCTAATAGCACAACCATCTCCAAAATGAATCTCATCTATGCATTTTATAGATAGCAAAATGTTTCCATCACCGCAGTGCTTTGCAAATATTTTTAAAGATCAAGGAAATTGGCCAATTTGGAGATGTTTAAAATGGAGCATTTTCACCTCACCTCATCTATTACTCACCTTTTTTTTTTTTTAAGATTTTATTTATTTACTTGACAGAGAGACATACAGGAAGAGAGGGAACACAAGCAGGGGGAGTGGGAGAGGAAGAAGCAAGCAGGCTTTCTGCTGAGCAGGGAGCCCAACATGGGGCTCGATCCCAGGACCCCAGAATCATGCCCTGAGCCAAAGGCAGACATTTAATGACTGAGCCACCCAGGCACCCTTTTTACTCACCTCTTAATACAATTTGTGAAGACCTCATAAGGGGTACAGTAGTGCCCTGACCACACCCACCCCCACATAGGATAATGATGCTGAAGAAATGCTGTGGGGAAAAGGCCCAGTTCTGGTGGATTTGTCAAAAATTCTCTGGAGGTCGCTGGACTTCAGGCAGGTAGATGTTCCTTTACCTCATGAGGGCCTATCAGATTCTGCCACTTGCAGAAAATTGGCTTAGGCAGAGCTATCTTTTATTATTATTATTATTATTATTATTATTATTATTTCATTATTGCCCGAAACTGCCATTTCAAAGTGTGTTCCTTTCTGGATTGAAAAACAAAATAATGAGCTCGTATTTGTATTTCCTGGGAGGCCCCATTCATTTACATTCAGTTACTCTGGAGGCTCCCCAGGTCCTGTAATTTGCGTGTTGCTGCTAGACCCAGACATACAACCCAACAGGGGAGAAATGGTCTCCAGTGCCTTCCCAGGATACCTACCTTGTGCAGGGGTTCCCGTGCCTACCTCGCCACATCCATACCGCCAGATTTATGTGCGAGACATTTGATACAGTGCCATCTGGGTCCTTGCCTGTTGCGCTAAAACTGCAATAGAGACGAGCGTAGGCCAAGCACGGTGGTGCGCTCTGCTGGGTGAGATCCCCCAGGCCCCTGACCTGTCTGAACGTTTTTTTTTTTTTTCTTTCGAGCTAGGTTAATAACACTGACTTACATTTATAATAATACTATCAGATGAAGAGTCTCTTTGTCCCAGACCCAACCAGATTGGTGACAAAAAGTGACTTTGCTACACAATAGTATTTCTAGTCTTTGACCCCATCCACTCTGAGTGTCCAGACCTCTAGTCCACCTACTTCTGGGAATCTGCAAGAAGATCTTATATGTTTGTTTGTTTGTTTTTGCCTTCCGGCTGCTATCCTCTGTGCGTTTCTTCTCTGTGTTCCCTCCTGTGATGATTTATATCAGCTGCTTAAGTCATCAGGGCAGCCAAAACAGACAAGGATGATTTCTGTTCTGGTTACTTCTTGCTTCCTAACAAATGCATTAAAACTTCGTGGCTTAAAACAACCATTATTTTATTTGCCCATGATTATAATGTGCAGGCACGGCTCATCTCTTCTTGCAGGTGCTCACTCCTGTGATTGCATTTGGTTTGAAGCTCAGTAGGGAGTTGGGAAGCCAGCACCGCAGGCCATCTTTGCTTTGTGGCCCCAGAGCCTCTCTCACTCCACATGGACTCTCCACTTTGTCTTTCCATGAGCTCTCGACAATAGCTCAATGGACACTCTTGCATGGAGACTCATCGTTATTGAGAGGACAAGAGAAGTAGCCTCCAAGCCTTTATAAGGGTTAGATCTGGGACTGGCATGGCATCACTTCCAACACATTCTGCTTTGCTAAAGCAAATGACAGGCTGAGCCTGATTTCCAGAGCAGGGTCAGGACTAGAGGTCTACGAGGTGCTGTTCTTGCCTTCCATAGCATCTTCTATTCTTTCTTTTAAAGATGGCATAGCCTATGTCGTAGTTAAGGGTCTTCTCAGACCATTTCCTGTACATAGATGGTCAAGTGTCCTAAAGCCTGTCATATTTAGAACTATCCCTGTCCCTTTTAGTCCACGCTGGTAGTGTTTCCATCAGTTTAATTATATTAAAAACTCTGCAGATTTCCTCTGGATTGTGTCAGTGTTTACTTCAACAGACAAAAGACTCACCCTCACAAATTATCAAGACAAAGGATTTGTTCTCCCTTGGGCGACTGTGATACCATGTTCTTAATATTCTTAGAAGTCCTTCTGTCTAGTTTAGTCTACAAGATGCCATATTAAATCTTTCTGAAGTCTTAACAAAGGATTTACACCTGCGTTCTTGATTTGATCTGACCTGGAGGCCATCTTTTACTGCAGCAGCCCTGGATTTGATCCAAGCTCTGTGACCATTTCTTACTTCAAGACTCTCTTTCTCACTGGTGATGCTGGGAGTGAAAAACAGTTCTATTTTCTGAACTAGTAAGTTCAGATTTGATTTTATTTTTAGATTCTACTTTAAAAAAAAAGGAACAGTTTATTCTTTAGTTCATCTTCCTCTGTTCGTCTGTTATCAAACACAGCTAGAAAGAGGCTGTTGTATTTTTAACACTCAACATGGAAATCTCAGCTAGATATGCAGATTCATTGACTAAATTTCCTTTCTTCCAGGTGACCAAAGGTGACAGGATTGCCAAATGTTTTGTCACCATTATTACATGAATTAATTTTCCTCCAACCTCCATTTGTAGTTTTTCTTGTTCCTTCCTAGCCTCCGACGACGGGCTTCTTTTACCTTTGGGAACCTATGTGCCATTCAGTCCCCAAATTGCACATATTAGATTTTTTTTAAATGGTGGCACACCATTTCAAGGTGCCAATTTCAGTTTTGGATATTTATTATGATGGCCTTTCAAAGAGTCCCAAGAAATGGTGACTTAAAGCAACACCATTTTATTTTCTCATAATTCTGTGGGTCTGTCCCTGTAATTGCACAACTAATTTACCCCAAAGATAAAGATGTAGTGAAAAGAAGGACCATCTGTACCCCAACATTCATAGCAGCAATGGCCACAGTCACCAAACTGTGGAAAGAGCCAAAATGCCCTTCAACAGATGAATGGATAAAGAAGATATGGTCCATATATACAATGGAGTATTATGCCTCCATCAGAAAGGATGAATACCCAACTTTTGTATCAACATGAATGGGACTGGAAGAGATTATGCTGAGTGAAATAAGTCAAGCAGAGAGAGTCAATTATCATATGGTTTCACTGACTTGTGGAGCATAAGGAATAACACGGAGGACATTGGGTGAAGGAGAGGAGAAATGAGTTGGGGGAAATCAGAGAGGGAGATGAACCATGAGAGACTGTGGACTCTGAGAAACAAGCTGAGGGGCTTGGGGGGGGAGGATAGGTGAGCCTGGTGGTGGGTATTAAGGAGGGCACGTATTGCATGGAGCACTGGGTGTGGTGCATAACCAATGAACCTTGAACACAGAAAAAAATAAAATTAAATTAAAAAATAATAATAATTCTGTGGGTCTGGGATGCACAAGTTTCAGCTGGTCATTTCCGCCATTTCACGTGGGTCCACTGGTGTCTTAGGTCCTTCCCATGGCTCCTCCCTCTCTCTGTGGATAGACTGAGCCTCCTCAGAGCATGGTGGTTTCAGAATAACCATACGTTTTACATAATAGCTGTTTTCCAAGAAGGAACAGTCCAAAGTAGAAATAAAAGCTCTATAACCCTTGAAGCTCAATCATGGAAATTGACCCAAATCACTTCTGCTGCACTCCATTAATTAAGCAAGCCATAGTTCCAGTTCACATTCAGAGGGAGAGAATGACCCAAGAGCAGTGGATGTAATAGATTACAAACAGATCACCACAGTCTCCTTATATAATCTTGCTTCTTCTAATAGGAGAAACTAGACTATTTTCTGTCCGATCAGTCTGCCAGTTCCACTCCGACTTTCAACATGCTCCAACATGTTCTAGCTAGTGCCTTGATTAGGAAGTAAATCCTTCTCCTCCCTTGGGTAAGCATCTGCCACATGGGCTACCAAATTTTCATCATAGCTTAAAGATTCTATAGAGATGCTACTGAATCAGTACTCTAATTTTCTTAATTGCAGGTCAGGCTTTTTGTTGTTGTTGTTTTGTTCTGTTTTGTTTTAAATCTCCTATCCCCAGGTCTTATGAGTCCACGAGAGCTGGGTTTAGTTGACTTGAGCAAAAGAAAATATGTTATTTTAAAAATCTCTCTAAGTCTGATTTTCCATATATCTTTTAATCAACTTCATTTAAGTATATTTTGTGTACAATTAAATTGTGTGTGTGCAGTTTGGTGAGGTTCAACAATCGTCAACATGGACCTGACCACCAATACGATTAAGATAAAGAATATTTCCAGCACTTTTTACAAAATGTTTCCTCCCAGCTCTCTTCCAGTCCTTCCCACCTCTAGCAATTCCAAGAGCCAGGTAACTACTGATCTTTCATACCCTTTATGGATTAGTGTTCCTGCAAGAGAATTTCATATAAATGATATTATACAGAATATACTTTACGGTGCCTGGATTATTCAACAGTGTAAGCATTTGAGATTCTTTCACGTATTGATAGTTAATTTCTTTATATTGTAAAGTAGCATTCCATTGTATAAACATACCACATCTTGTTTATCTGTGTACCTGCTGATGTACATTTAAATGGTTTCCTTTAAAAATTTTTTTCTATTGCAAATAAAGTTGCTGTGAATATTCATGTGTAAGTCTCTTTATGATCTTGCTTTCTTTTCTCTTAGGTAAGTACCAAGAAGTTAAAGAAATGGAGTGGTAGCAATGGTACAAGGCCTGAGAACCAGGCGCACTAATGTCTAAGGGAAGGAAAAAATGAAGTCCCAGCTCAAGCAAAGATAACCAGTTTGCCCTTCCTTCTGGATCATGCCCATCAGCATTGGTAAAGACTGTCTTCTTTACTCATTCTATGATTTCAAATGTTAATCTCTTCTGGGAACATACTCTTAGACCCAGAAATAATCTTTCACCAGCTCTCTGGGTATCCCTCAGCCCAAGTTGATACATAAAAATTAACCATCCAAAATACCCCTAGTTAGTTTTTCATTTCAGTTTTAAAATCTTCAGCTCTAGGATTTCTGTTTGGTTTCTTTTTATAATTCGTATCCCTTTATTAATATTTTCTACTTGTTTATATGATCCTCTGGTTTTCTTGACCTCTTTGTCCCTCCTTTAGCAATTTGAGCATATTTGAGGCAGTTGATCTAAAATCTTCCTCTAACAAGTCAAATGTCTATGCTTTCTCAGGGGTATTTTCTATAAAATTTTTCTGTGAAGAGACACATGTTCTTATTTCTTTGTGTACTGTATACATTTTTTAGTGAAAAAGTGAACATTTTAAATATTATAATGTGGTAGCTCTAGCAAGGAAATTCTCTCATCTGCCTCCGGTTCATTTTCATCACTTGCTGTAGACTCTAGCTGCTTTTCCAGTGACTTTGCAGACTCATTTTATAAAGTATATTTTCTTTATCATGTATGGCTCTGAAATCTCTATTAAAGGAACAGCTAATGTTCAGCCAGTTTTTTGACAGATATTTCCTTGAATGCCAAGTTCTTGCCCCCATAAAAAGGGGAAAGAATGGGAAAACAAAGAAGAAATACGGATGATAATGATGATGATGGTAACAGTAACAATAATAACAAAATTATTCTAGTCTTTTTCCTTCGGCTATGGGCTGCAGCCCTCCTCCAACACTTAGCCAGACCATTTACAGCTCTGCCTTGGCTTTCACGTCTTGCTTGCTCTGAATTTTGAGATCGGCCAGAGGTGAGAGCTGATGGTTCTCTCAAGTCTTTCTGGAGCATGGATCCTGCCCTGTCCATACACCTGGCCCTCTCAACTCCCTAGTAAACACATGTGCTTGCTTTTTATTCACCTGATTTGTGAAAGAATCTTCTTCCAAGCTTTTGTTCCCAGAGTCCCTGTTGCCCTATTGTATGCCTCAACCGTAATCTTCGACCTGAGGGACTGTAGGGTGTTTGTTTGCTTTATGATGTTTTTGAAGAATTCCTGGTGCTTTTCCACCCCAAGTGAGTTCCTAGAGAGGAGAAACAAAGACTAACGGCTTGTGTCGGCCCTTTAAGCAGCCCCAAGGTAGATGAGAACAGACAAATACAATCCTTTGCCAACAAGATCTGTTCTGCTCCCCCCAGAATCAGGGACTCGGGCCCCACACTGAGAAAACGAGCTACTGTCTTTAGGACTACCATCAAGCTGTGGCGTGCATAAAGCAAGGGCAAGTAAATATGCAACATAGCTTCCCACCACTTGGTTGCTGTAAACTTTTTTAAACTTTTTTTCCCCAGATGTCTGACAAAGTTGATTCTGACAATTCTGGTTGAATTTTCAGTTTCTGTTGGGAAAATGGGCTGTTGGAGTTGCCTACTCCCCCATGTTTGCTGACCTCATCTGTGTTTTTACATATTTGTTTGTTTCTTTTTTTCTACATTGTGACTGGTAGACACCAAGAAAGAAACAGGCAAAATAGGGGAGGAAACCTTTGCTCCATTTCTGTTCTACTCATAGAATTGACTTTGAAATAGAAGTCAACATGGACTTCCACAAACTCAGTGGTCAAAGTCAGGTGGAGGTGTCTGAAGGAAGTTGTGACCATGTTGTCTTGAGTGTCTCTGGCTCATGAGGAGATCTCCAATTGTATTTAAATAATTCCACATTTTCACGATCAGTGTGTGGATCTTAGCAACGGAAAAGGAGACTAAACAAATAATTTGACCCCGAAATGTAGCAATGTGCCCAATTAATTTTTTTGTCTGTATTTTCAAACAATTAATTCTGGTAGTGTGTGTTCATTACTTATTCATTCAACAAATATATAATAAGCTCCTAATACATATAATGCAAGGTTCAAGTATATGTCAATTTATATTCATTGCTATAGACCAATGAAGAAAAAATTCCTGACCTCATGAAGGACAAGGTCAGAGCTTTTCTGGTGAATACCCAAATAAACAATAAACAAAATAAATGCATGTATTATGCGGTATATTTTAGAAAAATAGTAGAGTAGGCTGAGGGGAGTTGGGTAGCACTTCCAATGAGAAAGGGTGATAATTTAAGAAAATGGTCAGGGTCAGCCTAATTGAGAAGGTGACATTTGAGGACTGTGTTAAAGAGGGTGAGAGAAGAAGTAAGACTGGTTCAGGAAGAGGGCTTAGTGCAAGGGGCCCAATGTAGAAGTGTACATGGCATATTTGAGCCATAATGAAGGGTCCAATGTGGAATGAGTAACAGGAAATGGGTCAGAGATGTTCTTAAAGGTCAGCTTCTGTGGGATATTATGGACCATTTGAAGGATTTTGGCTCTTACTCTGATAGGTATAGAAAACCATCTGAATATTTTTAGGAAGGAAGTGACATGATCTGATGTAGATTTTAAAATAATCCTTCCAGTGTTTACGTTGACAATAAACTCTAAGGTAACAGGTGTAAAGGTATTTTCTTTATCTCTTTCCAGCTGGGTTAACCCTGTTTCCTTGTCCTGCTACACCTATCTGGGGTTTCCAAGAAGAATTATACACAATGATATGACATGCTTACATTTTGTAACCACATCCTCTAAAGCTTATTAATGAGATCTATTGATCTTGGTCTCAAGACAGTGAACATCAACATAATCTCATGGTCTATTGCTTCTGAATCCAGTATGGGCAAGATGCAATGCCCTTTGCCTTGAGTCTGTGAGAGTCACAGTGTCTCTGCACTTGGGTACCACTTTTTATTACTAGTTAGGATTACCTGGGTTGCAAGCAACTTAGTACAAATAAAGGATTTTTTTTTAATGGTTCTCATCATATTTCAAGAAACCCAAGGGCAAAAAAGAAGCCACGCCTCAGGAGGTGCTGGAGTCAAGATTTGGCTAGTCATTGGGAAGCAGGTTATGCTCAGGAAAGTGAAGAGTTGGGCCAGCGTGGGTCAAATTATCAGGATGAAGTCCAGTTGGACAGTCTTGTACAAAGGTAGCCATAGGAGGCCCCCTTGTGGAAGGAGTTGGGGTACTTTTTTTTTTAAAGATCATTCAAGAATTGTACTGTTTCCCTTGTAGTATAGATTATAGGATATGTAGTATATTGTAGAGCACCTTATTTCCAGTTTAACATATTTTTTTCTGATTGTACCTCAGTAAAAGCCTAGTATATTAGCTCAAGAAACCCATTAGCCCCTACTCATATGTGGCTATTCAACACTTTAAATGAAACTGGTCCAAAGTAAGATGTACAGCAAGCACAAAATGCATATTTGATTTTGAAAGCCAATTGCACAAACATAATGTAAACCATCTCATTAATATTATCAGCTACATATTAGTAAATTGCATAAAATAAAATATATTGCTAAAATTAATTTTATCTATTTATTTTCTTCATTGAGGCTACTTGAAAATTTTAGGTTACATATTTAGCTCACATTATATTTCTTCAAAATTTTTTTCTCAGTATAATTATTTTCTTAAGTTATAACTGATATGTAACATTATATTAGTTTCAAGTGTGCAATGTAACAATTTGTTATTTGTGGGGCACCTGGGTGGCTCAGTCATTAAACGTCTGCCTTCAGCTCGGGTCATGATCCTGGGGTCCTGGAATCGAGCCCCATGTCAGGCTCCCTGTTCAGCAGGAAGCCTGATTTTCCCTCTCCCACTTCCCATATGTGTTCCCTCTCTCACTGTATCTCTCTTTGTCAAATAAATAAATAACATCTTTTTAAAAAATTTGATATTTGTGTATATGGAAGAATGATCACCACAGTAAGTCTAGTTAACATCAATCACTGGGTACAGTTAACATTTTTCTTTTCCTTGTGATGAGAACTTGTGAAGTTCTACTCTCTTAGAAACTTTATTTTTTCAAAACATTTTATTTATTTATTTATTTATTTATTTAAAAGATTTATTTATTTATTTGATAGAAAGAGAGGACACAAGTAGGCAGAGAGGCAGGCAGAGAGAGAGGGGGGCCTCCCTGCTGAGCAGAGAGCCCGATGTGGGCCTTGATCCCAGGACCCTGAGATCATAACCTGAGCTGAAGGCAGAGGCTTAACCCACTGAGCCACCCAGGCACCCAAAACATTTTACTTATTTATTTGAGAGGAATTGCATGGAGAGGGGTGAAGGGAGAGGGAGAAACGGACTCCCCACCAAGCAGAGAACCTGATGCAGGGCTCAATCCCAGAACCCTGAGATCATGACCTGAGCTGGAGACAGATGCTAAACTGACAGAGCCACCCAGGTGCCCCTCTTAGAAA
Organism: Mellivora capensis; assembly: GCA_004024625.1. NCBI lineage: Eukaryota > Metazoa > Chordata > Mammalia > Carnivora > Mustelidae > Mellivora > Mellivora capensis. The sequence goes on from PISX010003335.1 coordinate 63,621, forward strand.
CTTTCTAATGTGCAGTACATTATTATTCACTAAGTCACCATGCTATACATTACTTCCTGTGACTTATGTATATTATAACTGGAAGCGTGTACCTTTTGACTCCCTTCACCCATTTCATCTGCCTCCTAACCCCTGCCCCTGGCAACTACCAATCTATTCTCTGTATCTATTCTATCTTATTCTCTCTCTCTCTCTTTTTTTAGATTCCACACATAAATGAAGTCCCACAGCATTTACCTTTCTCTCTCTGACTTATCTTACATAGCATAATGTCCTCAAGATCCCTCCAAGTTGTCACAAATGGCAAGATTTCCTTTTTCATGGCTGAACAATATTCCTCCATGTGTGTGAATGTATGTGTGCATGTGTATATGCCACGTTATCTTTTTTTATATAATTATTTTTATTAATATATAATGTATTATTAGCCCCAGGGGTACAGGTCTGTGAATCATCAGGCTTACATACTTTATAGCACTCACCATAGCACATACCCTCCCCAATGTCCATAACCTAACCACTGTCTCCCTAGACCCCCACCCCCCAGCAACCCTCAGTTTGCTTTGTGAAATTGAGAGTCTCTTATGGTTTATCTCCCTCCTGATCCCATCTTGTTTCATTTTTTCATTCCCTACCCCCAAAACCCTCACCCTGCCTCCCAAATTTCTCATATCAGAGAGATCATTGTCTTTAATCAGAGAGATAATTGTCTTCTATCAGAGAGATAATTGTCTTTCTCTGACTGAATTGTTTTACTAAGCATAATACCCTCTAGTTCCATCCACCTTGTTGCAAATGGTAAATTTCATTTCTTTGATGGCTACATAGTATTCCATTGCATGTATATATATATATATATATATATATATATATATATATTACATCTTCTTTAATCAATTCATTGGTTGATGGACATCTAGGTTCTTTCCATACTTTGGCTATTGTGGACATTGCTGCTATAAACATTTGGGTGCACATGCCCCTTTGGATCCCTATATTTGTATCTTTAGGGTAAATACCCAGTAGTGTGATTGCTGGGTCATAGGGTAGCTCTATTTTCAACTTTTTGAGGAACCTCCATGCTATTTTCCAGAGTGGCTGCACCAGCTTGCATTCCCACCAACAGTGTAGGAGGGTTCCCCTTTCTCTGCATCCTCGCCAGCATCTGTCATTTCCTGACTTGTTAATTTTAGCCATTCTGACTGGTGTGAGGTGGTATCTCACTGTGGTTTTGATTTGTATTTTCCTGATGCCGAGTGATGTGGAGCACTTTTTCATGTGTCTCTTGGCCTTCTGGATGTCTTCTTTGCAGAAATGTCTGTTCATGTCCTTTGCCCATTTCTTGATTGGCTTATTTGTTCTTTGGTTGTTGAGTTTGATATGTTCTTTAAAGATTTTGGATACTAGCCCTTTATCTGTATGTCATTTGTGAATATCTTCTCCCATACTTCAGTTGTCTTTTGGTTTTGTTGACTGTTTCCTTTGCTGTGCAAAAGCTTTTGATTTGGATGAAGTCCCAACAGTTCATTTTTGCCCTTGCTTCCCTTCCTTTTGGCGATGTTTCTAGGAAGAAGTTGCTGTGACTGAGGTCAAAGAGGTTGCTGCCTGTGTTCTCCTCAAGGATTTGAATAGATTCCTGTCTGACATTGAGGTTGTTCACCCATTTTGCGTTTATTTTTGTGTGTGTGGTGTAAGGAAATGGTCCAGTTTCATTCTTCTGCATGCAGCTGTAAAATTTTCCCAACACCATTTGTTGAAGAGACTGTCTTTTTTCCATTAGACATTCTTTCCTGCATTGTCAAAGATTAGTTGACCATAGAGTTGAGGGTCTATTTCTGGGCTCTCTATTCTGTTGCATTGATCTATGTGTCTGTTTTTGTGCCAGTACCATACTGTGTTGATGATGACAGCTTTGTAATAGAGCTTGAAGTCTGGGATTGTGATGCCACCAACTTTGGCTTTCTTATTCAACATTCCTCTAGCTATTCAAGGTCTTTTCTGGTTCCATATAAATTTTAGGAATATTTGTTCCATTTCTTTGAAAAAAATTGATAGTATTTTGGTAGGGATTATATTAAACGTGTGGATTGCTTTAGGTAGCATAGACATTTTCACAATATTTGTTCTTCCAATCCATGAGCATGGAACATTTTTGCATTTCTTAGTGTCTTCCTCAATTTCTTTCATGAGTACTTTGTAGTTTTCTGAGTATAGATTCTTTGTCTCTTTGGGTAGGTTTATTCATAGGTACCTTATGGTTTTGGGAGAAATTGTAAATGGGATTGACTCTCTTTTTTCTGTCTTGCTGTTGGTGTACAGAAATGCAACTGATTTCTGTGCATTGATTTTTATATCCTGACACTTTACTGAATTCCTGTACAAGTTCTAGCAGTTTTGGAGTGGAGTCTTTTGGGTTTTCCACATAAAGCATCATATCATCTGCAGAGTATGAGAGTTTGACTTCTTCTTTGCTGATTTGGATGCCTTTTATTTCTTTCTGTTGTCTGATTGCTGAGGCTAGGACTTCTAGTACTATGTTGAATAACAGTGGTGATAGTGAACATCCATGCCATGTTCCTGACCTTGGGGGAAAAGCTCTCAGATTTTCCCCATTGAGGATGATATTGGCTGTGGGCTTTTCATAGATGGCTTTGATGATACTGAGGTATGTACCCTCTATCCCTACACTTTAAAGAGTTTTGATCAATAAAGGATGCTGTACTTTGTGAAATGCTTTCTCAGCATCTATTGAGAGTATCATATGTTCTTGTTCTTTCTTTTATTAATGTATTATATCACATTGATTGATTTGTGGATATTGAACCAATCTTGCATCCCTGGAATAAATCCCACTTGGTCGTGGTGAATAATCCTTTTAATGTACTGTTGAGTCCTATTGGCTAGTATTTTGGTGAGAATTTTGCATCCGTGTTCATCAAGAATATTAGTCTGCAATTCTCTTTTTTGATGGGGTCTTTGTCTGGTTTGGGGATCAATGTAATGCTGGCCTCATAAAATGTCTTTGGAAGTTTTCCTTCCATTTCTATTTTTTGGAACAGTTTCAGGAAAATAGGTATTAATTCTTCTTTAAATATTTGGTAGAATTCCCCTGGGAAGGCATCTGGCCCTGGGCTCTTGTTTTTGGGACATTTTTGATGACTGCTTCAATCTCCTTACTTGTTATGGGTCTGTTCAGGTTTTCTATTTCTTTCTGGTTTAGTTTTGTTAGTTTATATGTCTCTAGGAATGCATCCGCTTCTTCCAGATTGACAAATTTGCTGGCATATAGTTGCTCATAATATGTTCTTACACTTGTTTGTATTTCTTTGGTGTTGGTTGTGATCGCTCCTCTTTCATGTATGATTTTATTTATTTGGGTCCTTTTTCTTTCCTTTTTGATAAGTCTGGCCAGGGTGTTATCAATCCTATTAATTCTTTCAAAGAACCAGCTCCTAATTTTGTTGATTTGTTCTACTCTTCTTTTGGTTTCTATTTCATTGATTTCTGCTCTGATCTTTATGATTTCTCTTTTGGGGCTGGGTTTAGGCTTTCTTTGCTGTTCTTTCTCCAGCCGCTTTATGTGTAGGGTTAGGTTGTGTACTTGAGTCCTTTCTTGTTTCTTGAGAAAGGCTTGTATCACTATATACTTTCCCCTCAGGACTGCCTTTGCTGTTTCCCACAGATTTTGAGCAGTTGTGTGCTCATGTTCATTTGTTTCCGTGAATTTTTTCAATTCTTCTTTAACTTCCTTGTTGACCCATTCATTCTTTAGTAGGATGCTCTTTAGCCTCCATGTATTTGAGTTCTTTCCAGCTTTCCTCTTGTGATTGGGTTCTAGCTTCAGAGCATTATAGTCTGAATATATGCAGGGAACGATCGCAATCTTTTGCTACCATTTGGGACCTGATGTGTGACCCAGGATGTGATCTCTTCTTGAGAATGTTCCATGTGCACTAGAGAAGAAGGTGTGTTCTGTTGATTTGGGATGTAATGTTCTGAATATATCTGTGATGTCCATCTGGTCCAATGTGACATTTAAAGCCTTTATTTCCTTGTTGATCTTTTGCTTGGATGATCTGTCCATATCAGCGAGGGGGTGTTAAAGTCCCCTACTGTTATTGTATAATTCTCTGTTTCTTTGATTTTATTAATTGGTTTATTTAGTTGGCTTGTCCCATTTTAAGGGCATAGATATTTAAAATTGTTAGATCTTCTTGTTGGACAGACCCTTTAAGTATGATATAGTGTCCCTCCTTAAATCTTATTATAGTCTTTGGCTTAAAATCTAATTTATCTGATATAAGGATTGCCACCCTAGCTTTCTTTTGGTGTCCATTAGCATGGTAAATTGTTTTTCACCCCCTCACTCTAATGTCTTTGGGTCTCAAATGAGTTTCTTGTAGACAGCATATTGATGGGTCTTTTTTTTAAATTTTTTTTAAAAATATATTTTATTTATTCATTTGAGAGAGAGAGAGAGAGAGAGAGAGAGAGAGGACAAGCAGGGGGAGAGGTAGAGGGAGAGGGAGAGGCAGACTCTCCGCCAAGCAGGAAGCCCGATGCGGGACTCAATCCCAGGACCTGGGATCATGACCTGAGCCGAAGGCAGACGTTTTAGCCACCCAGGCATCCCATTGGGTCTTGTTTTTTTATCCATTCTGATACCCTGTGTCTTTTGATTGGGGCATTTAGCCCATTTACATTCAGGGTAACTATTGAAAGATATGAATTTAGTGCCATTGTATTGCCCGTAAGGTAACTGTTACTGTATATTGCCTCTCTTCCTTTCTGGTCTACGACTCCCTTTGCTTAGAGGACCCCTTTCAATATTTCTTGTAGGGTGGGTTTGGTGTCTACAAATTATTTTGTTCTTGTTTGTCCTGGAAGCTTTTTATCTCTCCTTCTATTCTCAATGATAGCCTAGCTGGTTATAGTATTCTTGGCTGCATGATTTTTCATTTAGTGCTCTGAATAGATCATGCCATTTCTTTCTGGCCTGCCAGGTCTCTGTGGATAAGTCTGCTGCTAATCTAATATTTTTACCATTGTGTGTTACAGACTTCTTGTCCTCAGCTGCTTTCAGGATTTTCTCTGTCACTAAGACTTGTAAGTTTTACTATTAGATGATGGGGTGTGGACCTATTTTTATTGATTTTGATGGGGGTTCTCTGTGCCTTCTGGATTTTGATGCTTGTTCCCTTTGCCATATTAGAGAATTTCTCTATTATAATTCACTCCAATATACCTTCTGCCCCCCCTCTCTCTTTCTTCTTCTTCTGCAACCCCAATTATTCTAATATAGTTTTGTCTTATGGTATCACTTATCTCTCAAATTCTCCCCTCGTGGTCCAGTAGTTGTTTGTCTCTCTTTTGCTCAGCTTCTCTATTCTCTGTCATTTAGTCTTCTATATCACTAATTCTCTCTTCTGCCTCATTTATCCTAGCAGTAAGAGCCTCCATTTTTGATTGCACCTCATTAAAAGCTTTTTTGATATCAGCTTGGTTAGATTTTAGTTCTTTCATTTCTCCAGAAAGGGCTTTTATTTCGCCAGACAGTATTTCTCTAATATCTTCCATGCCTTTTTTGAGCCCAGCTAGCACCTTGAGAATTGTCATTCTGAACTCTAGATCTGACATATTCCCAATGTCCATATTGATTAGGTCCCTAGCCTTCAGTACTGCCTCTTGTTTTTTTGTTTTTGTTTTTGTTTTTGTTTTTGTGGTGAATCTTTCCACCTTGTCATTTTATCCAGTTAAGAATACATGACTGAGAGAATAAAATACTAAAAGGGTGGCAAAGAACCCAGAAAAATGTATGCTAACCAAATCAGAAGAGACCCCAAATCAGGGGAGAAGAAAGGGAGTAAAAAGAAATTTAAAAAAATTTATATATATATATATATACACACACACACATATATATATATATATATATATATATATATATATATATATATATATATATATGACTGGTGAATAAAACAGAATAACCCACTTGATTTTGGGTGTATTTTGGTCTCTTAGAAGAAACTGCCTCTCAAAATTTTAAAGAAGGAAAAACTCATATGTATTCAAAAACAAGGGTAAACACAATGCAGGGATGGAATATGACTGTAAAGATGAAAATTCAAACTAAATTCTAAAAAAGAAATTGGTAGGATAAGTTGGAAAAGAAAGAAAAAGAAAGTGGAGAGAATTTGCTCAGGCTGGAGACTAGAACAAATACCTGTTCTAGATTTAGGGTATTTTGATCTATTAGAAGAAATTGTATCCCAAAAATTTTTAGAAGAAAAAACTCTATATGTATGCAAAAATAAAAGATACAATGAAGGATAAAATATGACTATAATAATGAAGGTTTAGAAAGATTTTTTAAAGAGAGATATTAAGATAAACTAGTTTAAAAACATTAAAAGAAGAAAGAGGAAAAGTTAAAAAAAACTTGAATAAGAAAAAAATAGAATTAAAAAAAATTAACTTTGCAAGATTAAAGAATCATGGGAAGAAAGCCATGAATTCCATCCTTTGCTTTCCCCTTCTCTGGAATTCCACTGTTCTCCTTGATCAGTGAGCTTGGTCTTGGCTGGATTTCTTGGGGATCTTCTGTGGGAGGGGCCTGTTTCAGTGATTCTCAAGTGTCTTTGCCCGAGGGGGAATTGCAACGCCCTTGCCAGGGGTTTGGCTAAGTCATATGCTCTGTTTGCTCTCTGGAGGTTTTTTTTTCCTGAGCGCTTTCCATAGAGCTCTGGAGGACACCCAGTCTCCAGCCCGAAGTTGCTGAGAGGTCAGGCCTCACTCCTCAGTGCGCCCTTGGAGAAAAGTGCTCAATCCCTCCCGTCTTCCTGGGCTCCGGCTGTGCTCCGAACTCACCCAGCCTGTGACCGAGCATTTCTGTCTCTGGCGCACAGCCCCAGCAGATTCCTGCAGCCCTTCTCCTCCCAGAGGAAAGTAAGTCTCCCCGGACCTTCCACTTTTGGGGTCCCTCCTCAAAGAGCAGTGACCCGACTGTGCCTTGGATCACAATTTAAGGTGACCCTGAGGTAAGAGCTCCCTTCTCAGCTCTGTCTCTATAGTTGGCTTCCCTGCTCCGATATCTGGCAGCTCTGCCACACTCAGACACCCCTGATCCTTCTGTGACCTTGAGGGACCCAAGACCATGCTGTCCCCATGAGGGCTCCACCCTCAGTTAGCTTCTGGAGCACGTCCCTTCAGACTTTTAAAAGTTCGGATTTTGTGCTCTCTTGCTCCTCCACTTGCCAGGAGCTGGCTCCCCGCCGCCTCCACCCCACGGTCTATCTTCCCGTCGCTTCAGATTCACGTCTCCGCAGGTCCTACCTTCCAGAAACTGGTTGATTTTCTGTTCCTAGACTTGCTGCTCTTCTTCTCTTTGATCTCCAGTTGACTTTGTAGGTGTTCAGAATGATTTGATAACTATTTACCTGAACTTCTGGGGCCTAATGCTGTTTCAGTTGGCTACTCCTCTGCCATCTTGCTCTAAACATCACATTTTCTTTATCCATTCATCTATCAACAGAAACTTTGGTTGTTTCCTATCTTGGCTATTGTAAATAATGCTGCAATAAACGTGGGGGTGCACATATCTTTCTGAATTAGTATTTCTGTTTTCTTTGGGTAAGTACCTAAAAGTGGAATTGCTGGATCTTAAGGTAATTTTATTTTTAATTTTTTGAGGAACCAGCATCCATTTTCCATAGTGATTGCACCAATTTACATTCCCAACAGCAGTGCACAAGGGGTCCGTTTTCTTCACGTGCTTGCCAATGCTTGTTATTTCTGGTCTTATGTTAATAGCTATTCTAACGTGTGTGGGGCAATATCCCATTGTGGTGATGATTTGCATTTCCTTCATAATTAGTGATGTTGAGCACTTTTCATATATGTGTTGGCCATCTTAGCTCACATTCTATTTCTATGGGACATTGCTGAACTGGATTCATAGTACATTTTGACACTGAATGAACAGCATACAAAACATGTGCCAATATTTCTGGAAGTCGACACAGCACAACAAACACTATCAGTGCACCTCCGAGCTCCTCTTGGATTTCCTTTGTCATATCTGTGCATTTATCTCCATCTTCTCTGTTCTTTGCTTCTAATGGCCACTACCTCATTCTACAAATTCCTTTTGGCTACCAAAGCCACCTCCCTCTGCATGTCCAGGGGCTTCCATGCCTCTTGAACAGTTTATAGCCAAATGGTTGACTGTTCCATGATTAAGAAAACCCAGCCCCTGTGCCTTGAGTTTTGACAAACTGTGAGATATGAACTCCATTCCAGAGAGTACTGCAGGATCAACCTTAAATCACACACTTTATAAACTTCTCCCCATTCCCTCTCCTTCCTCCCCAATCTTTTCCCAGTTTATCTTGGGGACACTACCTTAAAAAATCACTGGCTTGTGAATCCTCATCTCAAACTGTGCTTCTGGGGAGCCCAACCAAAGACAGGCGGTGATTTCCTTTAAGTGGCAGTTGGGCCAATTTGAGTAATAAGGCTATGATTTCTGGTAAGCCACATTCTCTCCTATGCTTCAGATAATATTTTGCTTAGAGTCATGGAAGGTACAGAAATCTACAACAGCAGGGTCTTAATCTATATTTCTGTTTTTAAGTGAGAGACAAGTAGTCTGTAGGATGATGTCGAATTATGAGAAGTCTTTTGTGTTCAGCTACTGGGAAAAGTAATTTTCTCCCAAAAAAGACCAACCTGATCTGAAAAATCATCTTCTGACTTAGAGAAAAGTGTTTTTTCGGTTGTTCTTTTTCAAATGTCATGTGTGCACATGTGCAGAGTGTGCATGGCAGGTGATGGGACATCTCTGGCTAATTATAAATGTCCCCAGGACCTGTCAGGACTATTTGTCAGATGAAATATGGATAAATTCCCAGCTTCCACACTGGCCAAACAAAGCAAAGCAACAAAACAATAACAACAATAACAAATGAAGTCAGAAGGATGTAACAATGTGCTAAAGTCGGTTCAATAAAAATTGAATATATTGAAAAAGAATAGAACTTTAGTAAAGAAACTGAGAAGAAAATATACAATAAATAAGGGGCACCTGGATGGTTCAGTCAGTTGAATGTCAGACTATTGGTTTTGGCTCAGGTCATGATCTCATGGGTCCTGAGCTTAAAACCTGGGTCAGGCTCCTTGCTCAGTGGGGAGTCTGCTTAAGATACTCTCTCCCTCCCTCCCTCCCCTTCTGCCCTCCACACCCACTCACTTACACATTCTCTTTCTCTAATGAATAAATTAATAAATAAATAAAACTTTTATTTTTTATTTTATTTATTTTTTAAAGATTTTATTTATTTATTTAACAGAGAGATACATGGTGAGAGAAGGAACACAAGCAGGGGAGTGGGAGAGGGAGAAGCAGTCTTCCCACTGAGTAGAGAGCCTGATATGGGGCTCGATTCCAGGACCCTGGGATCATGACCTGAGCCAAAGGCAGATGCTTCATGATTGAGCCACCCAGGTGCCCATAAATAAATAAATCCTTAAAAAAAATACAGCAAACAATAAAAATCCCTTTATTTGCCCATGTTAAAAACATAATGTGGTTTGAAATAAATATAGAAGTTTTTATTTGCAGTTATGTCTGTTCTGTTGTCTTAGACAGAGGTGAGTAATGTATTCCTGTTTGGTATAAATGTATATTTTTCTGTAAGAAAGATCTCTCTATCCTATTAATACATCTCCTTTTTCCAATCTTCTCAATGACTAATCCCCCACTTTGCAATTATGGTTACATCAGAGGATCACAGATGTTGGTTAAAAAAATACACTGAGAGGCTAATGAGGCAAAATATCAGGAAATGTTTGGAAAGCTTCTTCCTTTAATACACAGAGCTGACACATAAAAATATAAGAGAAAGTTGAATTTGTTCTGGCTTATAGAAAGCCCAAGGTGTTGTAGTGGGAATCAAAGAAGTAGGCAAATATGTTTGCTTGAAAATGAAAAAATCCTTTTTTTTAATAGCAAATATTTGCTATCCGTTGAGAGCAAATCAGTATCACTCTTCTTGGAAGTAGTGTTGGTTGCATTGAAAAACAAGACCCCGTGACTCCATCCTCCACCATTCCTCATCTTGGCAATAGCATCTCATAGGGAAGGAAGGTTTCTTTCTTTCTTTCTTTCTTTCTTTCTTTCTTTCTTTCTTTCTTTTTTTAGATTTTATTTATTTATTTGACAGACAGAGATCACAAGTAGGCAGAGAGGCAGGCAGAGAGAGAGGAGGAAGCAGGCTCCCCGCTGAGCAGAGAGCCTGATATGGGGCTCGATCCCAGGACCCTGGGATCATGACCTGAGCCGAAGGCAGAGGCTTTAACCCACTGAGCCACCCAGGCACCCCCTGGGAAGGAAGGTTTCTAACCCGTGGCCATGTGTTTCTATGAGGCTATGTCAGGCCCAGGGGGTGGGTGTGGAGGCAAGCAGAGTGAAAGAGATTGAGTACACTGGTAGCTGGAAAAAAATACACTCACCCAATGAAGATGTTGGGAAGGTTTTTCCATGGGGACAAAAATACATATTTTTTATATGAGAAGGTAGGAAATTGGTCAGTATACCAAATATGGTTAAGAATGCCATTACACAAATGATTTAAAATAAAGGGAAAAAATAAGAGGCTCAAAGCAGCTTCATTCATATTCACAAAATACTAGGAATAATTTTGCTGAGCGTACCGACAACAGCACTGCTCCCTCCATTCTTTTCTTGGGTATTTGCCATAATGGCAAGCTGACTTCGATTATTTTTTCAATATTTTATTTATTTGTTTGTTTTTTTCAGAGTGCACATAATCGGGGGAGGACAGAAGGAGAGGGAGAGAATCTTAAGCAGGTTCCCCAATGAGCACAGAGCCTGATGCTGGGCTCAATCTCACCACCAGCAGATCGTGACCTGACCTAAAATCAAGAGTCGGAGGCTTAATGGACTGAGCCAACAAGGCACCCCAGACTTGGATTATTCTTATGTGCTTAATTAATATCAGTGGTCTTGTTAGTAATATAATCTCTATCCACACACAGACTTTTAAATACAGTGAAGGATAGGGGCGCCTGGGTGGCTCAGTTGGTTAAAGCCTCTGCCTTCGGCTCTGGTCATGATCCCAGGACCCTGGGATCAGGCCCTGCTTCGGGCTCTCTGTTCCAGGAAGAGCCTGCTTCCTCCTCTCTCTGCCTGCCTCTCTGCCTACTTGTGATCTCTGTCTGTCAAATAAATAAATAAAATCTTAAGAAAAGAAACTGCATAAATACAGTGAAGGATAAGGAAGAACATCTACCTTTATTACTAACACTCAGTAAGAAACACTTCTCTGGGGGCGCCTGGGTGGCCCAGTTTGTTAAACATCTGCTTTCTGCTCAAGTCATGATCTCAGAGCCCCATGTCTGATTCTCTGCTCAGTGGGGAGCCTGCTTCTCCCTCTCCCTCTGCACACCGCTCCCCCTAGTTGTACTCTCTCTCTCTCCCTGTCAAAAAAATAAAATCTTTTTAAAAAAAAGTAAAAAGAAATACTTCTATGTTCAAGTTGCCTCAGTGGAAATAAAAATAAAATCCAGGAATTTGGTTCTTCAAACCAGTGAGTATTTGGACACCGATACCCAAAGTTGAGTTTGATATAGTCTTAATGATAGAATCAGTTCTTTCTAATTTGTATCTATTCAGGTGGTTGACCTTGTGTCCACCATAAGATTTCTAAATCCTTGTTCTGTGTGAAAAATGGTAAAGATATCCAATAGATGCATGAAGGTAATATTGGCAAGATTAACACCAACTGCAGCTATAAATGGACTGTTCAAAATAAGCCAATAGTTCACAGACCTAAAGTTTAGTGCATTTTAAGTACCTAAACTTTCAGTTTTCATAATTTATGTAGACATGTTTTGAAAATTCAGATATCTTTTCCATTTACACTTAGGCCAAAGGAATCAGTGGAATTTCACTTTTACTTCCTGATTCAGAATTATCTTTATATATCTTAATTAATGTGCTATCTATCCTAGAAGCCAGGGAGGAGTAGGGTTGTAAGCCACTAGGCTAACATGCCCAGAGCTCCAGTGCATTTTTATTTTATGAATTCTTTCTGTCTTGTTTCCACCTCTCTCCATTTATTAGCTACTGCAGGTTAGGAAATCGGATCACTGAAGGCAGAGATTATATTTTAGAGACAGATAGATATATTAAAGACATTAAAATTCTCATTTCCCTGCTGATTACCTTTTTGACACTGAAAAATAAATTAAACTCTCTAAAATTTCAGTTTCTTCATTAAAAGGTGGGCATAATAATGACACTCACTTTACAGGGTTGGTGGAAAGATGAAATAAGGTGTTGTGTGTAAGTACTCCCAGAAAAGCAGGTGTCCTCACTATTCTCATTATTGTTGCCATTTTATCACTGTTGGGGTTGTTGTGAACCTCCTGTGAAGAGGATGGAAGAACAGTGCAAGGAGTAAAGCAGTAGCATATCAGAACCATGCATGAGTCTTTCCTGGCTGCTCAGATTCACCTTAGTTTCGGTCTATGTTTCACTTAGGAGTTGCTCCTAGAAAGTAATCTCTGGATAAAGGAGTTGTTTCTGTCCTGTGTAAAGGATATTAGATCCTGATGTTGTGAAAATCACTTGTGATTCTTTGAACCAAGAAGAGAAGCACTGTCTATAAGACAACACAGCCTTAGAGAAAGATAATTTTAAGGCATGAGTCGAAAATGGCCTAAATCAAGTGCTTTTACAATCGTCTCCTTTATTTAGTTAATGCAACTTCCTGAGTGTTGGTCTGTCCTCCCATTGCTCTGACATCTGGGAACTATGAATCTATTTTTATGAAGTTTGTGTGTGCTTATATTTTCTTATCTAGGGAGGCATGGTAGGTGAGGGGCACAGAGACAAGAAAGCAACAGTTTCTTTAAGACAGATATTGTATCTTATGGGCTATAAATATATTCCCACTGACAGAGGAGGAACTTGACACATGGAAAGAACTTAACTACTTGCTCATTTGAAGATAGTCTCATTAAGTGTCACACAGTCCCTGTGAAGGAATGGCGTGCTCATCATTGTGCTGGAAGTCACATAACTTCTGGTTTCTGTCAGAAGTTTGACAAAATGAGTGACCTCATAAAGACCTGAAATTCTTTGAAATTTTCCCCATCTATGAATTATAGATAACTATGCCTGAATTTAAATTAGAAACAGAAATGATGTCCTCACTCTTCCTTCAGAATATAAGACTATACAGGCTTGGATTTTTGTGTTTTGCTTATGGCTTTATTCCCAGCTCACAGAATAGTACCTGACACCTAGAAAATGTTCTATAAATACAAGCTCAATGATTGGATGGCTTAAAAAAAATAAGGTGGGTAGGCAAATTCCAAATATTTATGTTATTGATAGCATCATCACTATAATTAAAGTATTATTCACTTTACATTGCAATTAATCTTTAAAGAGTCTATATGAAATTGAGCACTTCAATATAATTAATTCAATTCAGTTATGAAATAACCACAATTGAGTGCATATGGACCAGGTCCTCTGAAAGGCCACGTGGATACAAAAGTAGACAAGAAAGATAGTCTCCACCTGTATGACAGCTACATTATAATGAAGCTTACCAAATATTTCTGTTTTTCCAATAGAGAGTTCTCATAAAGAAAATTCCACAAGTTACTATGGTGAACATTTTTGAGGTGGATCAAGAGGTAAATAACATTGAAATTGCCTAGTTTCTAAAGTTATCATCAAAACAGATGACATTAGAGGAGAAGGGGGGCAGGATTTTCTAATGTGTGCATTTTATAGATGAGGCAACCAAGACCATAGAGATGAAGATTTTTTTGAGCTGCCCTTCGTTGGTACCATCTTTGCTTCTCTTCTCAGCCTAGCAAGCCCCATTCATTGTTCAAGACATAGATCAAATGTCCCTTAGAGAAATCATTTGTAACTCTTCCAAGCTGAGTTGATTGCTTAACCTGCAGTTGATTCTTGCCTTAATTCTATAGTAACCAGAAGAATCATCTGACATTTTCCTGGTCATAAGAATCACCTGGGGCCCCATTTTGGTACATGTGGATCAGAGGTTCTGAGTCTCCATATACATCACCTGGAGTCTTTGTCTTTTTATTTTTTTTTAAGATTTATTTATTTATTTGAGAAAGAGGGAGAGAGCATGAATGGGGGGGGGGCAGACGGAAAGGGAATGTGTCAAGCAGACTCCCTGCTGAGCGTGGAGCCAGAAGTGGGGCTTGATCTCATGACACCGAGATCACAACCTGAGCAGAAATCAAGACTCAGATGTCCCACCAATGGAGCCACCCAGGTCCCCCAGGTCTGTCTTTTAAATAAGAATCTGAGGGGACTGTTGTGACAGGGGACATGGAAAGCATTAAATTAAACGAGTATTCAGTTGCAGTGTTTCTGGCTGAAAGTAAGTGAACATTTAGTTTGGGCTGACGTAAGCAATAAAGTCACTCATTACCTCATATAACATGAAGTCCAAATGCAGAGCAAGATTTAACTAGTTGCTTAATTATGTTTTCTAGGACAGAATTTTTTCTTCTTCTTTTTTTCTTCTCTGTCTCTCTCTGCTGTTTCACTTATGGGGATTAAGTGGTCTTTTAAGACCAACCAAACACTGGGGAAAGGTTTCCCCTCTACCACCAGAAATCTCTAGAAAGTCACTTCTAGTGTTTCAATACCCATCAACTGGCTTAGACCCACATCCATCCCTGAATCCATCAGTAATAATGGAGTGGTAAGAATGAGATTAACATAACCAAGTAGAAATAATCATTGGTGGGAATCAGCCATAAAATGCTTCAGGAATCTGTAAAGAGGTGTATTTGGACACAACACCTGGCCTCCTCCACTAGACTTTTTTTAACCAAGGTCAAGAATCATGTATTTATGTTGGTGCACGTATAATACCTCCCACAGAAGGTGCTCCGAGTTTGCTGAATGGATGTTGTAGGAATGCTTCACCTGCTGGGGGAAGAACTGGTAGACCCAAGTGTGTTGCTTCTCCTATCATTGCTCTTACCTACACACTGTGACAGAAGGAGGTTCCCAGAAGCAGCCTGTGATGCAGAGGAAGTAGGAAAGTGGAAATGGTATTCAGGGAAGTCCTCCTCATTCAGCTATTCCCCCACTGAGCCTGGCAGTACAAGTGATAAAATAATGTCTCTGCCTAAAATGTCCAGGAGTGTGAAGCATTGAAATATCAGAGTACTTTGCTTTACCTCTTCCTTCTTCTGATTCTGCCTTTGTAATGAACTTTATAATCACATATCCTTTAATCTGAACACTTCTTAGGAAGTAATCATAATAACTCGCCTAGATCTAATGTTGTCGGGAAACATTTTATGGCCCTAAGATACATTTTCATCCAAGTTATTAAAGTCCAATTACATCATGTTTTCTTCCAAGGAATGCCAAGTACCTGAGGGACAATATTGCAGTCACTCTCACTTGTCTCTTGGAAATAATGTACAAAGATATAGCCTTGATATTGCAGATAAAGCCCTCTGCTCTTCCTCCCCAAAGAGATGGAAAAATGTACTTGCTTGCCTAAGATCACACAATAGAGCCAGACAGGGGAAATGGGGATGAAAATGCAAATTCTATCTTTTCCATTAGCTAATACATGTAGCCTTCCTTTATGGAATCATCAGATCTGTATATTGTGCTTTTGATGAACAAGAAACTACCATGCCAAGTGGTCAGGTAAATTTCACATAAAAGGAATACAACTTATCATTTTCTAAGCATAATTTCTGAGTTCTATCATGACTCATTTCATGAGTGCCAGTCTTCAACCAAGCCAACTGTTGGAAACCATAATGACAGAACTGATAATTATAGTATTTATTATTTATTAGTATCTATTATACTTTGGGTAGATTAAAGGCATTTTTATAAGACTGACAACAACCCTGGAAAGATAGGCTATTCTTTCTTTAAGAGCTGAAGCTCAGATGCTATTATGTGGACAGTCATACAGATAGTAAGGGGTATCCCCAGAACTCAAATCAAGTGTGACTACGTCTAAAGTTGGGGCCCTCGCTATTAACCCCATGCTGTTCTAGAATATTTGAAACAGAAATATGGCAGAACTCTGTTGAATTTGAACAAGTTACTTACTGTCTCATTGAGTTAAATTCTTCAAATGAAAACAACACCTTCCCCTCCAAATTCTGCAGGTAGACAACCTCATACAGTCCTCTAGAAGGGAAGTGGTCTAAGAAGGAGGGGCAAGCCCCTCTTCTCAACTGGACCCAGAGAAAGTGTATCATCATCGCCACAAGATCACCTGCATGTGACTCAGGACACTGCCCATTTTTCCATCAAAACAAATCCTCAGAAACCTCGTTGAAAATTCATGCAACAGGGAAGAATATTCAACTCACTCCTTCACTGTAACTTGGCTGAAGGGTTTTCAATGTTGATGAAAGGTTCAAGCCACTTCTAAACAGCAGGGATTTCTGCTACAGTTATGGTAAAGAAAGCAGGACCCCAGTGGGTCCAGGGCAGAGAGTCCAGAAACCCTAAGACTTTTGGAGCACACAGTGTCAGCGGAACATCCGGGAAGAGAGAGCAAAGAAAGGATGACATTGGCTATGTTTCCTCCATCCTCTTCATCTTGCCAAACCTTTCAGATAACAGAGCATGCATATTTAAATGCAAAAGGGCTTTTATGATTATTTAATAAAATGGGGATGAAGTAAGCAAACGACTGTTGAGAAGTAACATTTAATTTCCAAGAGTGCCCTGTGAGACATATCATGGAGTGAAGCCATTGCAATTACTTGGGAATTCATTGTCCGGACTATTAAACTAATTCAGGCTACAGGAAAGTACCCAACAGTATCATGAAGTTGGTGCAAGGGGTCCGATCAGAAAATAAACATTGTAGCCAGAGCATCCAGGGCTGGGGTAGGAGATTAGAAATTCCTAATCAAAGGCAAAATATTCAGCCAATTATCTCCCAGCTCCGAATCTTAAAGCATCAAAGTGCAGGGCTAGAAAGAGATTTGAGACACCCTCAAGGGCAATCGGTTCCCTCTAGGTAAGAATATATTTCAGCCACACCAAACTGATGGATTCTGACATGTTTTTAATTTCAGGTTTCACTTTTTATTTAGCTTCTGGCTCCCCATCTGGTCGGCTTTTCTGCTGCAAATGCCAAAAATAATATTTTTCATTGACCGCACTGGACATGTTTAGGATGGGATTTAAAAGTGGCTCCTCCCTATTTTAACACCAATGTTGTAACAGAGGAAATGGCAGGATACAACCCAGTTCCCACTCAGCACTGCTTCCGTCTCATCTAAATCCCCCATCTTTCCTTTGGGCATCAAGTTACCTAAGCCCCTCTCATCAGCTGACTGTAAATAATTTCCTTCAAGTCAAGCCATCATGTCTAATTCGATGGTGTATCTCTACTGTCTGCCTCACTGAATATATTTATTTCATAATGGAAGTTAAATACATTTTATTAAACATTTTTACCTGTAAAATCATTTTTATTGCCCCCTCCAATGGAAGAAAGTATTCAAAAAAATAATTGATATGGATGTGAGAAAAATGAAGAAATTAGTTTTATGTCACTTCCCCCTTATTGGATTTTTTTTTTTACCTCACTTGGGCTGAATATTGATACAGTCATACAACTGCGTGTGTGTCTGTGTGTGTACATTTGTATACACACACATGTACAAAGGCACTGTAAGAAATTAATATAAAGGGTCACCTTGATTTAAAACAGCATTCCTAAGCCTGTTCTCCTTCTCAGCATTTATACTTCTAAATAGAGCTATCTCTATTAAAAATTAGAGATAGTAGCCTCTATTGGGTCTTTTATAAGCCTCAACAGAAGAAAATTAAATTGGCTATTGTTTTTTTTTGTTTTGTTTCATAGTAAGATAGCTCTATGGAAGGTAAATGGAATATGTACCAGCTTGCTCTCATCTTGAAAACTTTGATGACTCTTTTATAGATTTTCGGCAAGGTAATTAAAGTCCAATTAATTGGGAAAATATACACAATGGGTATTCTGAGTATTATATCTCCAACGGAGGCAACTTTTATTACCTTAAATGAGTGGCTGAGCCAATGTTGCAAGTTTAAATTCTGAGCTCCTAAGCAAATATCTCCAAAAAATACATTCTTGCACTTTGTTAGCTACAAAACAAACATCTCTCCAGGAGAGAGGTGCCTCATCCTCTTTGGGAGTCCATTAGTGTGCAATCAGGTCGGCAGCATGCTGGTACCCCCTCATATCCAGTGGCTACACATGCAGAATTATGCTGTAAATACAATAATTTTAAATGGACAGGAGAAATTGACCACTGATAGGAATCCCAGGGGACTATTTCTCTGACATAAGAAATTGCCAAGGAATTTGTGTTCTCTGAATCTAGACTTTTGCTTCCTAAATATATATACATAAATTCAGCTGTCGGTTACATAATGCTCCCTGCTTCTCTCCTATTCATGCTCTATTTGTAAATAATAGGAGATGCATTTACGATTTCATATCCTGAATGGATCAACACACTGAAGGTTTCCTTTTCATTCCCAGCCGGTCCACTGAAGACAGTATCGGAATGGACCTGCAGTCCAGACAACCATTCAGTGACTGGGGCTCATATTATGCAGTAGGTCTTCTTCAAAATATGGTATAGGGTTTCCCCGGCATAACCCAGCTGGCAGATGGGAGGGACAGAGCACACGGGGAAGACACACTTAGCTACAACTGTCTCTTAACTATAATAAAAAATTACTTGAACTCACTATCCATTGGCCAGACCTGCTCCCAAGGTCTCTTTTACCTGCAAGGGGGTCCCATAGCTCATCTGCATTTAGAGGAGAAGAAATGTGCATGGAGGCATCCGGCTAGCCTCTGCCATATTTTCCAGGCTTTGCCTCTGTTTGATCTTTTCTTATTCCTTTCCTAGTTCTCTTCCTTCAGTGTCACCAAAGAAATCTGTCTTGGGAAGGTGATAATCCAAATGTTTTTCTTTATGACTTCCATTCATTCCACTTATGGAGGTAACACAGACTCCGTTTCAGATTCCACAAACTTCATTCCAAGTCCGCTACATGACAGGCACACTACAAGGAATCATCATCTGCCTTAGGCCATCGAATGTAGAAACAAACATTAGAATCTGAGTTTTAAGATGAGAAATCGAGGCCCAGAATTGACAAAGCATATACAGGATGTAATCGGTCAGGTCAGCCTCCCCATTCGTTCCTGTGATGGATTTACTAAGACATCTAACTGAGCCAATTCTTTTATCAGCAAACATTTTATTTTATTTATCTATTTTTGGTACCCGTTATTTTCTTGATTCCTTTCTCATTTGTACTCTCCCTTCCAGCTTCTTATCTAGTTATCTCTTAACAAAACACCTCAATCTCTGTATCCCTAGTCATGCCTGTCATGAAAGAGAATAGTACTAGCAATATATTTTTATCAAGAAAAAGTATGTTGCTTTGTAAGGAAATTAGAAGTAACAATATAGAGCTAGTGGTAGCAATTTTAAAGCTCTTACAAAATCCCAGCATCCCCACAAATTTTCCATTAAAACTGACTTTCTGGAGGAAATAATTTAGTTAAGCAATTTATTTTTTCTATCTTATTGGGGTTTATTCTGTTGTTGTTGTCTAATATGTTTCATTTCTACAGTCTAGCATTCTGTTAGTTTCATTACAAATGTGTAGCATTTCAGCTGCCTTCTTGTTATATATATTTCTAGCTACCCTAAAAACCTTGTAGCAATGTAAAATATTGCCTACCTGGAAAAAATCTGCTACATATTTTAAATGACTACCCCCCAATCCCCCCAAAATTCTCTGCACTAGTTTAAAAGAAAAAATGGATACCATCTCTGTGGCTCTTTTTTGAATTCTTTTTGTAACTACTTTTGTCAACTGATTCTTATCCAATACTGGAGAGTTTAAACTGATTTTCTACTTTCCCTAGAGTATCATTTCCATAGATCATAACTTAGGCACTTTTTACTTTATCTTCCCTTGTATTGGGGAGGGGGACACCCTCATCCACATTAATCTCAAGCTCAATTCTCTACCTCATTCCTTTTTTTTTTTTTTTTTAAGATTTTATTTATTGGGATGCCTGGATGGCTCAGTTGGTTGGACGACTGCCTTCGGCTCAGGTCATGATCCCGGAGTCCCAGGATCGAGTCCCGCATCAGGCTCCCAGCTCCATGGGGAGTTTGCTTCTTCCTCTGACTTTCTCCTCGCTCATGCGCTCTCTCACTGCCTCTCTCTCAAATAAATAAATAAAATCTTTAAAAAAAAGATTTTATTTATTTATTTGACAGAGAGAGACACAGCAAGAGAAGGAGCACAAGCAGGTGGAGGAGGGGAGGGAGAAGCAGGCTTCCTGTTGAGCATGGAGCCTGATGTGAGGCTCGATCCCAGTACCCTGGGATCATAACCAGAGCTGAAGGCAGATGTTTAACTGACTGAGCCAACCCAGATGCCCCAGCCCTACTTCATTCTTGACACACGGAACCAGGACTCAGCGCTGGCTCCTTTCTTTTTTCCTATTCTACTTTTAAAGGATCTAGTCCAGGTTTTAGAATTTTGGCTCTGTGCAGTTTTGGGCAGGTTGGGCTGATTTCTCTGAACAATTTTTTTTTTCCCTGTATCTTTGCAATTTAGAGTCATGCCTACATGCCAGCCGAAGCCATATCTTGAGGGATGGTTGTTAAGACAAAATGAGTTTTTATGCAGCTCTGACAGCTCTCTTTCAGGGTCCAGTAGAGAAATGGCGCTCCACAAAAGTGACCTTTCTCTATTAATTATCTATTGCTATGTAACAGATCATAACAAACTTGGTGCCTTAAAACAATGCCCACTTATTATCCCATATTTGCCGTGAATCAGAGTCTGGGCATGACTTATTAGGGTCCTCTATTTCAGAGTCTCCCGGAGGCTACAATTAAAGTACTGGTCTGATCTAGAATCTCATCTAAATGCACAACAGGGGAAGAATTCATTTCTAGGCTGATATATTGTTGCCAGAACTCAGTTCTTCAAGGGCCATTGGACTGATGGCCTCAGTTCCTACATGGATGTTTGGCAAAGGTTGTCCCTGATTCCTTGCAATTTGCTTTATTAAAGGTAGCATGGGAGGCAGTCAGTCAAGAGAATCTGCTAGCAATATGGAACTTACGATCTCTTGTAAGCAGTCACTAAGGTGAGGTCCTACCCCTTTTGCTATATTCTATTACTTAAAAGCCAGTCATTAGGCTGGCCTATGCTCGAGGGGAGGGGATCACCCAGGGCATACATATCAGAGGTGGAAACCATTAGGGACCATCTTGAAGCTGCCCAGCATACTTCTCGATCATATAGTCCCCTAAGCTTTAGCTTCTGCTATGTCTTGCCCAATATATTGGGTGTTTAGTATATAAAAAGGCATGAAATATGTTTCCCTGTCATTTAAGTAACCCAGTAAATGGGCTTATATCCGTTCTTCCATTAAGCCTCTTTTACGAAAGGAGCAGAGATATTAAGAGAGTGGACTTCACAGACATGCTCAGAGGCTCTGTGCATAATTTAATAATCAGGTACATGGAATCCACAGAAGAGAAAATCCAGCAAGTCAATCAGTCATAAAATCAGAGACTCCAGGCCTGGAGGACACAGTCTATCAACCAATCAATCAATATCCATTGTGTACTTTCTGTTTTCAAAACCTTTGCCAGTTGCCAAAGTCTGGAGTCTGAAGCAGGGATTGGGAGGGGGTGCTACAACAATTGAAAAGGAGCTTGATACATTGAAGCTGAGAATTAATTTAGCCCTCAATTATTTTTGATATATAAACAAATGTGGAAGCCGATTCCTTAGGGGCAGGGGAAATTGAAGGAGAGGATACTTCAGGGAGAGATGGGGGGGGGGAAGCACAATACTGAAAGAATGCAGGGAAGAGAGGGTACTATCAGGAGGCCACAGGGACCCGGCGACTCTAATTAGGGAAGTTGGCCATGCATTTGGTTTTCTCTGAGATACAATGTATGGAAATGAGACACAGGCATGCACAGTTAGACTCTGGAGTACTGTGGGACCAAGAAATATGATTATACTACATACAAATCATTTAAGTTCAGAAGAAGGTTAGAGGATGAGGGGCTAGGTTCATTCAGAGATGCATAATTGAACAAATACGAATCAAAACAGCAAGCAAGAAAAAAAATCAGCTATGGAATTCTTTTTTTCTTTCTTTTTATTTTTGTTTTCAACTGCAGTTCTATAGAGATGATAAGATCGGGATTTTAGAAAAACAAGTTTAATAATGGATATTTTCTGTACATGCCTTTCTTAAATAATGCTGAAAGTTATATATCACTGAAGTATTAAGAGGGAATAAAAAGAAATATTCAGTGTTTATAGGTTATTTGTTTTGGGGTCTTTCTTTTTCTTTAATAATATTGAACTCAAAGTTTCCTCATTCTGGTTTATGTTAAAGTCAAAAAAGTATCAGCAATATCATTAGTATTGGAATTTAAATGATTCTTATCAGTCAAAATCATACATTAGACTTTCAAGGAAAAGACGGCAGATTGAGCCAATGTAGTTATTTTCCCTCTATTCTAAAAACTCTTGAAATGACAGCACATATTTAATAAAAGAAATGAAAGCCAGCAATTCCACTCCTAGGTATATGCCTAAAAGAAACTCACATATATGTTTGCAGAAAGACACGTAATAGTAAATTCATAGCAGCCCTATTCGTAATAATCACCAACTGAACACTAGCTGAACCCCGGCAAGAAGAGAAAGGATAGGCAAATGGGGAATAGTCTCATGTCTATATTAGATGCAACAGTGAGAACCGAGGAGGTAAATGCATGCAACATCACGAGTGAATCTCCAAACATGAGGCTGAATGAAAGAAGTCAGATGCAAAAATATATAGTATAGGCACCCACTTATATGAAGCATTACAGCAAACAAATCTGGGGCAACTGGGTGGCTCAGGAGGTGAAGCATCTGCCTTCAGCTGAGGTCATGATCTCAGGGTCCTGGAATCGAGACCTGCCTCGGTGTCCATCTGGGTCCATCTGGTTCCCTGCTCAGTGGGGAGTCTGCTTCTCTCTCCTTCTGCCTCTGCCTCTCCACTGCCCCCTCCCCCTCTCCTACTCATTCACTCTCAAATAAATAAATAAATAATCTATAAAAAATACATAAAATAAAAGAGACAAAACGGATATGGTATTAGGAAGTGGAGCCATTGGGCAGGGCGAGGGCTGGTGATGATTCTGGCAGAGAAGGCAGGTTTCTGAGGTATCTGGTAAGGGTCTTTTCTTAACCCGTGAGCTGGTTATGCTAGCGTGCTCTTTCTGAAGAGTAACCGAGTTCTAGTCATGTGAATTCTTCTGTATGTGTATGTTTTACTAACAAATTGGGTATGTTACTAAATGAATAAATACGGAATCAGGAGCAGGGCTGGAAAGCCCGGAGGGGTCGGGCCATCAGCCCACATGACCATCTTAGTGATGGTAAAAGATGGAAAGCTGATGGAAAGAGCATAAGAGACGATGAAATACACAGAGGCTGAGAAAATTGCTAGCACATGCAGGTGAAGAAGAGAACCTTTACAAGGTGATTTTTTTTCCCCTTAAAGTTCAAAGAAATGTCAAGAGGACAGGCTGTGGTGTCATATAAACAGATCCTGGGGGCTGGAGAAAACGTCCTGCTTCCAAGACCAATCAAGGCTGATTCTTATTCCCAAATATATGTGGGTGATTTAGCATCCCTAAACACGGGAGACAACCCACCGCTGTGAGAGAAAGCATGGCACCAAACACACCCAATTCAAGCCCAGGAGGAAAAATGGTTAACATGTGAAGAGGAAAACTGACTATCAAAGTACGATTAATATCGCCGAGACATCGCTGGCAACACGTAGTCTTTCAGGTCAGGGGACATGTTTCCATTATGTTCTTCGTGTATTTTCTCCTTTCTGTTCTGTCCTTGGGGAAATCATATTTAGAACATTTTGAAGTTTCATCTTTTGTTTTAAACATGTTTGTGTCTCCTACAAAGCTTCTACCTGAGGAGTGTCCCTGAGACAAGGTTGGGTCTGTTTGCCCGGGAATTGTGGGCTCACCAATAGGAGCAGGCAGCGTAGCCTCTATATGCCTCAGGATTTTTATTTTTAAAGCAAAATATAATATCTACTTCATGGGATTATAGTACTGATTAAAGGAAATATATCATAAAGTCCTCATCCTAGTGCCTAGCCCAATAACAAGCATAACTGCTTTACCACCAAAATATTTAGCTTTGTGCTTGGTAAACATCAGGTTAAAAAAAAAAAGAGAGAGAAACTTTATTGCATATTGTTTTCTACATTCCTTTCCATCTGGTCACAGATTTTTATTTCATCTGGTAGTATCAGTTGTTTGGGGGCATTATAAGACTAAGTAATAAAACAATGTTAAATCTTACATGGACATTATGTTCTAACACCAGCGTGCAAGGTGACTCATTGGAATATTTAAATTTATTCTTGGAAAACCTTTTGATGACATCCGATATAAATGGGTATACATGTTATATGAAAACAACTTTGTAAGCCGCTCTTCTTTAATCACTTTTATTTTCGATCCTCATTTATCTTGTCAAATTCTTCTATGACGAAGATGTAAACGGATCCACTCACCTAGAAATAAATGCTTCCCTTCTTCCGTGGCTGGAAAGCCTTTCAAGTCATCAGCCTGTCTTCCATGACTACTAACCGTCTCAGACTGAACTCTTTCCACGGCTTGAGGTAGAGCAGTATGGCAGACGGTGCTTAGTTCTTTTCTTTCTCTTCCCCCTCTTTTCAGACTGTTTATAATTGAATTAAAGTAAATGCATATTTATCAACTCTTTCAGTTTTTTCAACACTGTTCAATAAAGGGCAGTGCCCCACTGCCTGAGTGTCATGCTCGTTCTAAATCTAGGTCATTGATAAGTAATTGAACCCACCATTTTGCATGTGGGGAACAAGTTCCAGTTTTCCACACAAACTCACATTTGGCTACTTTCTTTGATGCAGTAAGGCTCCTCCTTTGGAGGTCCCCATTGGCTCCAACTATAGTTTTAGAACCCGGATGGCAATGGCAGGTTGTGTTTTGCTAGATTGGAAAGGAACTCATGTAGAGCTCGTGCTAGAATCAGTGTCTCAGAAATCTCCTTTCACATCCGCCTGCCCAGAGAAATCCGGTTTTTCATAATGTTGCTCAGTAAAGGAGGGTCTAAAGGGCCATCTCTCAAAGGCAGACCAGTGCTAATAAAATGATACAAAGTGTACTGAGAAGACAATCTGGTATTTGGAGTGGAGATTCATTAAGAGTCTGGCTTCAGGGGGCACCTGGGTGGCTCAGTTGGTTAAGCATCTGCCTTCAGTTCAGGTCATGATCTCGGGGTCCTGGGATCAAGTCCTTTGTGGGGGGGGGGGAGTCCTTGCTCAGTGGGGAGCCTTCTTCTCCCTCTCCATCTGCCTGCTGCTCCCTCTGCTTGTGCTCATGTGCTCTCACTCGCTCGCTCTCTTCCTGGCAAATAAATGAAATCGTTTTTTGTTTTGTTTTGTTTTTTAAAAACAGTCTGACTTCAGGCAAAAGAAATAGTTTTGGATTCAGATAGTAATGTTTTTTTTTCTTCCCCAAATTTCACTGATGAATATCCTACGTAAACTACACATAACGCCTATCACAAGTGGAAATCTCCCTGAACTTTCACAAATTAAGCACACCCATGTCATTAGCACCCAGATTAAAAAGAAATAGAATACCAGCTTTTTCCCCCAAATCCCCCCTCCCCCAGCCATGGCTCCTTCAAGGGACTACACTTAAGTCATGCAGCAGCTCTCCTGCAGGCTACAGAAGCTTTGCTTTTGAAACTTGGTTCCATTGCCTCCCAACAACAAGACTTAGGAGAATTTGGTTAACCTGCTGCTTTCCTCATCTGCCAGGTGGAGGAGTTTCATACCAATGTTACAGCCTAGCACATGGTTGATGCTCAATAAAGATTTGGAATGTAGATCTAAAGGGAATACAGGAGTTGCTGTACAAAACATCTTGGGAATAACCTGTAACTCAAAGGAGAGAAAATAGGGACCTGACCACTTAGGAACATTTGTATACAGTGAACTGTGATCATCCACATTTTTTTTTCTTTTTTCTTTTCTTTCTTTTTCTTTTTTTCCCTCCCCTCCCCTCCCTCTTCTAAGTAGGCTCCATTCCCAGCATGGAGCCCAATGTGGGGCTCAATCTCATGACCCTGAGATCAATCAAGACCTAAGCTGAGATCAAGAGTTGATGGTTAACTGCCTGAGCCACCTAGCCTCCCGCCCCCCTTTTTTCACATTTCTCATTAAGATCCTTACATTATGGTTAGGGCATAATGCTGACATTTCGAAGCTGTGCAGAATGTTACATCACCTTTCCTTTTCATTTCAGGATAATAACAAAATTATAAATATTTGTCATTTAAAAGGGTGTTTATCCTTACTTGGTTGAGAACAACTGCTCTATTTAAATTGTTGCACCCGCCCACTGTGCTTGGAACACTTTTGGCATGTTCATGGCTTTTTGCACTGCTCAAGCCATTCCTTCCATTTGGAATGATCATCTGGAAGGAAACCATGACTTGATAATAACAGATCTGGAAAAACAAGCCAGGAACAGACGTTGTCCTGAAATGTGTCAGACAGCCACTGTACAGTATTTAGCAGTTTAGACACGGTTCAGGCTGTTGTTATTGGACAGGCTTCGAATTAGGGAGGACAGTGAAAATCACTACATAGAGCACAAAAGAAGGCAAGCCTGGCTGGCAAGGAATATTCAAGTTCAGGCAGGCAGCAGCCTGTCCCCATGGTGATGTGGCCGTTCACAGTGGTACACCCTAAATGAAGGAAGTGACAAGCAAAGTGCAGTGGCAACACCTGCCCAATATGCTGGAGTTTTGTAGGGACACTACTTACAGCAGATCGCTGGTCACCGGGAAATAGACCTCATAAGACATCCAGTTCTGTGTTCAGCACAATACACTCTGTGGTTTGCTGGGGGGTGTGGAGTGAAATTCAGAAGATTTCAAATTGAATGGGAATCTATTCTTGAATTAACCAAACAGCTGCTAAGCGTCCAGTATGTACCTGGTATAGGGAAGATGCAGGGAAGAACAATTGACAGTTTTGGCTTCTACCCAACTTATAGGATCTTTTCAGTTAAGATTTAATTACAAGCAAATTCCAAGGGGCACCTGGGTGGCTCGGTCGATTAAGCATCTCAGGTCATGATCCCGGGGTCTTGGGGTTGAGCCCCATTCAGGCTTCCTGCTCAGTGGGGAGCCCGCTTCTCCCTCTCCCCCCTGCTTGTGTGCTCTTTCTCTCTTAACCGTTCTCTCAAATAAAAAATAAAATCTTCAGAAAAGAAAAAAAATTAATTCCAAGACTCTGGAGCAAGTAAAGGTGAGATTGGGATTCTGGACGTCCTTGAGGATTACTGAAAGATTGATACTGACCAAAATATATGGGGAAACCATAAGTAGACAGAATTTGTGAGTTAGAAGAGAAGACTCGATGCAGATCTGAACAGGCATGCATCCTCATCCCTCTGTCTGGACAAAGTATATGCAGCATTGTCCATCAAATTCAAATCTTAGTCCTTCCCCAAGTCCTCCCTGGTTTCTCAGTGAAAGGTCATTTTTTTCTTCCTCTGAAATTACATCTTTTTGACTAGATCATTTTACGTATACATCTAGGCTGTATCTGTGTGAATGGCACACTGCTAAATACTGTGTATGAAATTAATGTACATGTGTATGAGAACATTTTATGTATATACACATATTATGGAATATGCCCTACATTGCCTTTGTCTGCCATTACATGTATGTGTCTCCTCTTGCTAATATTACTGTAATCGACAAATCAGAGGCCATTTATTACAATACTATTTACCTCCAAAGCCCCTAATATAGTTCTCTACCAATAACTCATTACCATATATATTTGTACATTTATTCAGCTGGAGCACTAATGCCTGGGTTTCTCTGTCCCAAATTCTGACCCAATCCTTGCAGACCATTTAGACTTGATTTCTCAGCCTACTAACCAATCTCTCCAAGTTTCACAAGTCATAAATACATACCAACATTCAGAGAGGCGGCTACCTGCTACGTGCTCTTGGGGAATTTGAAAAATTCTCAAACTTTATATACATTATAGATTGCATTATATACTAGATTACCTATAACTACATAAAGCACATAGTATTGCATAGAATTATATGCATTATAAATACACATAATTCAAATATATAATATGACTATATGCATACGTGTGCATATGTGTGTACATATTTGTTATGTTGACTATAACACATGTACATATTATAGACACACATGTATGCAAAATATATATATGTGTGTTTATATATATATATATATATGTTTTCATAAACCTGTACATTCATTTCATACACAGTATTTAACAGTGCGGCCATTCACTGAGGTACACTCTAGATGTTTACATAAAATATTTTCTTCTGTACTTCCTGTTTTTTTATTTTCTCATATGGTTTCCTAAGCATTTTAAAACCATTTTTTATTTTTTATTTTTTTAGACTTGAAAAGCTGCAATTGATTTTTTTTAATGATTGTGTAATTACTGGTTTTTTGTTTTCTTTTGTTTTTAGGATGTACAAAGAATTTAATTTCATGTGGGCAAGGGTGCATACAGAAAACTAGCAAAATTCTCTCCTCTCCTTCCTTTGACTTGGCTTTATCTGATCTACACTTTATTTTTTGTTGTTGTTTTTGTTCTTTAAAATTTTTTTTTTAATTTTTAATTTTTTTATTTTTATTAACATATAATGTATTATTAGCCCCAGGGGTACAGGTCTGTGAATCACCAGGTTTACACACTTCACAGCACTCACCTTAGCACATGCCCTCCCCAATGTCCATAACCCAACCACCCTCTCCATACCCTCCTCCCCCTGGCAACCCTCAGTTTGTTTTGTGAGATTAAGAGTCTCTTATGGTTTGTCTCCTTCCTTGTTTCATTTTTTCTTCCCTCCCCCTCAAACCCCCCACACTGCCTCTCAAATTCCTCATATCAGGGAGATCATATGATAGTTGTCTTTCTCTGATTGACTTATTTCGCTCAGCATAATACCCTCTAGTTCCATCTGTGTTGTTGCAAATGGCAAGATTTCATTTCTTTTGGTGGCTGCATAGTATTCCATTGTATATATCTATAGATAGATAGATAGATAGATAGATAGATATAGATATCTATCTATCTATATACCACATCTTCTTTATCCATTCACCTGTTGATGGACATCTAGGTTCTTTCTATAGTTTGGCTATTGTGGACATTGCTGCTATAAACATTCGGGTGTATATGCCCCTTTTAGATCACTTACTGGTCTTTTTTTTTTTTAAGTTTAATTTAATTTTTTTCAGTTTTCCAAAATTCATTGTTTATGCACCACACCCAGTGCTCCATGAAATATATGCTCTCTATAATACCCACCACCAGGCTCACCCAACCCCCTACCCCCTTCCCCTCCAAAACCCTCAGTTTGTTTCTCAGAGTCCACAGTCTTTCATGGTTTGTCTCCCCCTCCAATTTCCCCCAACCCACTTCTCCTCTCCAATTCCCAATGTTCTCCATGTTATTCCTTAGGCTCCACAAGTAAGTGAAACCATATGATAATTGACTCTCTCTGCTTGACTTATTTCACTCAGCATAATCTCTTCCAATCCCGTCCATGTTGATACAGAAGTTGGGTATTCATCCTTTCTGATGGAGGCAAAATACTCCATAGTGTATATGGACCACATTTTCCTTATCCATTCATCCGTTGAAGGGCATCTTGGTTCTTTCCAGTTTGGCTACTGTGGCCTTTGCTGCTATGAACACTGGGGTACAGATGGCCCTTCTTTCCACTACATCTTTATGTCTGGAGATTCCTTAAGAAAACCATTTTTTTAAAAAAACTAAAGATAAATCTGAGATGAACACAGACTACCTAAGGGATCTGGAGGACTTCAGTCTTGGGGAAATGGTAGAAATGACCAAGCATGTGTAAGCAGCTAAGATGCTGAGGGATTTTCAGAGCCTTGTGATTGACAGTTTTCTGCAAGGAAGAAAGCTTGGTCTTCTGTGCCATCACACTGAAAACACAGAGCTTTATTTGAAGAAGAGGAAGGAGTAGAAGGAGGAGGAGGAGGAAAGACTTTTTTCTCATTTAGCCAAGAACATTCAGATTCAGCTTTCATTTTAAATAATGATCATTCATGGTCAACATGGCAGGAGAATACAGCAAGAATCCATACTCTACTTCGTTGTCTACCTTGTGTCTGTTATAGAAATGTTCACTGTGGCTCTTCAGACTCAAGGAAACTAGGTATCCCTTTTAAAATGTAATAGTGACTAATAGTAGCAAAAGAATACATTATGTAACCCTACTCCTCTTCCATAAGCTTCAATAGGGAATCTGCTTCAAAAAAAATATGTCTTTATTTATTGGGGAAAGAGAGAGCATAAGCTGGGTTAGGGGCAAAGGGATAAGGAAAAGCAGACTCCATGCTGAGCAGGGAC
>PISX010003335.1:94382-139539 GCA_004024625.1 Mellivora capensis
CTCAGTTCTCAGAAGTCAAGGAATATCCCTGCCCTTGTTCCTTATGGCATTGGACACTTTCCTAGTACCATCTTTACAGTAGACTTTGCTTGTTTTTTTCTGGGCCTCCAAGCTATTCCTTGACCCTTTTAAAATAATACAGATATTTCACCTCTCTGTATCTCAGATTCTTAACATGTAATGAAAGCAATTTAGTAGTTACCGTCTGAGAATGTTATAAATGAATGAAATGAGTATTTACATACCCCATAGAAGAAGACCCAGCAAATAGTGTCATAAAAGTGTTTGCTATTATTATGGATATTCAGTATATGCACAGAAGCCAACCCTTTCTTGCACATCCAAGTTACCTTCTTCTCTCACCTGGAGTTTTACATCAGCCTCCTAACTGTATGTTTCCATCAGCCTGCTTGCGTGTACCTCTGACCTCTTGGATTCTATCTTGTGCAAAGGAGTTAGAGTATCCTATTATCCTTTTAAAAACGATTTTATTTATTTAATTGATAGAGAGAGAGAGAGAGACAGAAAATGAGAAAGTACAAGCAGGGGGAATGCGAGAGGGAGAAGCAGGCTTCCCACTGAGCAGGGAGCCTGATGTGGGCTCGATCCCAGGACCCGGGGGATTATGACCTGAGCTGAGGGCAGACACTTATGACTGAGCCACCCAGGTGCCCCTGGAATACTCTATTAAAGATTAAGTCATGCTTAAAGTCTCTAGTGTTTTATCGGCTTCAGAAAAACAGCCTAAGTTCTGACCATGGTTAAGGCCCTTTGGGAAAGCATCTGATGGTTTAGAACCTGTATAATTTGATATTCTTCTGTCTCCTTGACATGATCCACTATCATTCACGCTGTTGCTTGCTCCTTGCTACTCACAATGACCAACCAGTTCTCTGTGTTTCTGCTGCAGGACCTTTGCACTTGCCATTCCCTTTGCCTGGAAAGCTCTTCCAGCATAGATGCACGTAGTTCATTTTCTTACCTTCTTCTACTCTCTCAAGAAGGCCCTGCAATGAACCAGGAAAAGGGCCTTCACCAGAATGATACCACACTGGTGCTTTGAGCTTGGAGTTCCCAAATTCCAGAACTGTGAAAAGTATCATTTCTGTTGTTTCTAAGCTACTAGTCTGGCATTTGGTTACACCAGCCTGAATGGACTAAGACAAGCACCTACCAATCTCTACTTTGTTTCATTTGTATTTAAAACACTTAGTGCCATATGCCATCTCATATATCTATTTGCTTGTTTTGTTTTCTTTTAACAGTGAAGGCTTTAATCATCATTCTTTCTTTCCTCATTGCTATAGACTTATTTCCAGATCCTAGCAAAATACCTGGCACAATGAAGACACTTAATGAATAGTTGCTGAGTGGAGAAGCAAATTCAATTGATTTAATTTTAGAAAACATTTTAGTAGGTGCTCATGCTAATAGACTGAAGCGGAAAATCCTTATGATCTCCTCAACGGAAAGGGGAAAATTGATAAAATTAAGCACCTATTTATAGTAACAGTAAAGTTCTCTTTACAATTGGAGTAGAAGGAAAGTCTCCATCCTAATAAAGATTATCAAAAACTCATTAGACTTTACAATAAACACTTAGAAACACTACTTTTAAACCAGAAACAAAAAAATTAGCAATCGCCACTTTTATTCAGTATTCTATTAGAAGTCTTTGCCAGTAAGGGGTGTCTGGGTGGCTCAGTGGGTTAAGTCTCTGCCTTCAGCTCAGGTCAGGATTCCAGGGTCCTGGGATCGAGCCCCACATCGGGCTCTCTGCTCGGCGGGGAGCCTGCTTCCCCCTCTCTCTCTGCCTGCCTCTCTGCCTACTTGTGATCTCTGTCTGTCAAATAAATAAATAACATCTTTAAAAAAAAAAGAAGTCTTTACCAGTAAAATAAGAAAAATATTAAGCAAATAAATACTGATCATAAAGGTGAATATTAATATAGGCATAAAATAAGCATGGGAATTGACAGTTAATTTACTAAAATTAAAGATTTTAAAAGTATAAAATAAAATAATTTAAAAAGTATACCTAGGTTTCTGGACATAAGACCAAAATAAAAATAAGGTGAAGTTTATACACCCTCAAAACACAGTCCAAAGTGTAATTTTTCTAAAATTTTAAAAGATGTTATTTATTTAGAAAAATTTAGATAATTTGGATATTTATTTATTTATTTATTTATTGAGTTAGAGTTAGACAGATTAGCATTAGCATGAGTGGGGGTGGGCCGGGGGAGATCGGCAGAGGAAGAGGGAGAAGCAGACTCCTTACTGAGCAGGGAGCCTGACACAGAGCTCCATCCCAGGACCCTGAGATCATGACCTGAGCTAAGGCAGATTCTTAACTGACTGAGACACCCAGGTGCCCCACAAAGTATAATTTTAACACACCCTTTACATTCCCAAATTGTTAGAAACCTAATAATCTTGGGATAATTCTAACAACAAAGATACATGGAGAAAATGATATATCTTTTTTGTTAAGATTTATTTACTTATTTGAGAGAGAAAGAGAGACAGAGATAGTGAGAGAGAGAGCACAAGTAGGGAGAAGAGGGAGAAGCAGACTCTCCACTGAGCAGGGAGCCTGATGGAGGGGTGGATTCCAGGACCCTGGGATCATGACCTGAGCTGAAGGCAGAGGCTTTAACTCACTGAGCCACACAGGCTCAGTCCTGAGAAATATTTTTGGTGTCCCGAGAAAATAATATATCTTTATTTAATGGCATTAAGGAAGGCAAAAGTAAATGATTTTTAATAGGTTTATTCAATATCATAAAAACTTATTTCTCTCCCAATTACTCCCAATTACAATTTAATGTCATTGCAGCCTAGATCAGATATAAGCAGGTATCCCAAAGACAAATAAGATTCCAAAATAAGCCAAAAAAAAAAAATTGCCAGAAAAGTCCTGATGTTTTGTACCAACAAGTAAATCTATAAAGGGGTATCAGTTTGCATGAACTATGTTGAAAAGAAAACAACTTTGAAAGGCAGACATAGGGCTTCTGGATAGCTCAGTTGAGCATCTGATGCTTGATTTAGGCTCAGGAGTCTGCTTGAGGTTTTCTCACCCTCTCGCTCTGTCCCTTCTCACACTCCTGTTCTGTGTGTGCGTGCGTGCATTTGTGTGTGTGTGTCTGTATTTCTATATATAAATATATAAATATATACATATATTTATATATAATAGAAATAAAAGGCAGAAGCTACTAAGAGTTTGTACGCATATGAAACATTAATCAGGTCATCCTGCGTGAATGTAAATTGGTGCAACCACTTTGGAAAAAAGTAGGCAGGCATCTTTTTGTAAAGCCAAAGACTTTGTTGGTGTTTGTTGTTGGGCTTCCTATTTATTTTCTGTCTCTTTGTCCAGTCCCAGTGTATGGTATTTTATAAAAGTATATAAAGATCAATAGAACTGAATGGGAACTTCATAAATAGGTTCAAACACATATGGCCAATCAATTCTCATAAAATGTACTTAGCAATAGAGGAAATAAAAGCAGTTATGTTTTTGTTTTTATGCAAATAGTGCTGAAACAGTTGATATTCATAAGTGAGCCTGAACAGTTACCTCATACTGCTTGCACAGATGAACCACAATGAAACACAGGACTAAATGCCAAAGCTAAAATTACAAAACTTCTAGATAGAAACTTCAGAAGAAACTTTTATATGACACTGACAGCATTAACCATAAAACAAGGAGTTAAGTCAGTCTACCTTTAGATTAAAAACTTTTCCTCTTCAAAAGATACCACCAGAAAAACTAAAGGTGAGCCATGGAATAGGAGAAAATATTGGCAAAACTCGTATCTGATAAAGAATTGCATCCAAAATAAATAGAAAAATTATTAAAAACCCAAATAAAAACACAGACAACTGAAGACATGTGAATTAAACCAACCTACCATAAGAACCTGTCATTCCATTCCTAGATATTTACCCAAAAGGAATGAAAATCAACACCTGCACAAAAACTTGTGCATGAATGTTCCCAATGGTTTTATTGGCCATAAGCATAAAACAAGATGTGATCCACACGCCCATCTAACAGAGAATGGATGAACATGATGTGGCATAATGTATGCAGTGGAATACAATAAATAAGTAGCAAATTAAAGTAGTAAACTACTAAAACCAGTAACAATTAGATGAATCTCCATGGATGAATCATAACACTGAGTGAAAAGATCAGATATAAAAACTGCATGTTTCCACTTACATAAAATCTGAAAAATGCCAACTAATCGATTTTGACAGAAGGCAGATCTGCAGTTTCTTGAGATCAGCCTGGATTGGAGGCAAGGGTGGATGGGCAAGGGAAAAGAAAACTTGTTAAGGTTATGGAACTAGTCCACATATTTATGGTGGTGGTGGTTTAACAGGTGTCTTCATCTGTCAAAATTCATCACAATATGCATTTGAAGTGGATGCTGTAATCATACATAAATTTTACTTCAATAAGTTTGATAAAAATGATTCACTAAGAAAATGAAAAGGCATGCACTGACTGATAAAAATATGTCTAATTATATGAGAATATGCATTAGAAATAGATGTGTCTTATAGATAAGATATATATGTATATATACATATATATATATATATGCACAAAACTCTTGTATCCAGAATATATGAAGAACATTTTTAACTCAATAATAAAAACACAACCTAATTTGAAAAAAATGTCAATAGACACATTACAAAGAAGATATATGAATGGACCAATAAATGCAAGGAAAGATGCTCAACAGCATACTCCTCAAGGAATACAAATTAAAATCATAGTAGCTACAATTTTAAAAAAAAGGAAGAAAGGAACTAAACCTACCTAGTAGATATAGATTTAATTGGAGCATTCATGCATCTCTGCTGTGAATGTAACATACTAAAAACACTTTAAGAATGTTAAGAGTTAGGGACGCCTGGGTGGCTCAGTTGGTTAAGCAGCTGCCTTCGGCTCAGGTCATGATCCCAGCGTCCTGGGATCGAGTCCCACATCGGGCTCCTTGCTCTGAGGGGAGCCTGCTTCTCCCTCTCCCTCTGCCTGCCACTCTGTCTGCCTGTGCTTGCTCTCTCTCTCTCTCTCTCTCTGACAAATAAATAAATAAAATCTTTAAAAAAAAAGAAGAATGTTAAGAGTTAAACATAAGCTTACATACAGTTACACATAGTAAGTTTTATATATAATCCAGCAATTTCTCCTCTCTATATACATCCAAGAGAAATAAAAGCATAAGCCTGCACAAAGGATATGCCCAGGCTGGTACATAAATATTTATAGTAGCTATATTAATAATAGCTAAAAATAATGGAAATAACTCAGCTGCCCATCAGCAGGAGAGTGGGTATGCAGATTGTGGTCTATGATGAAATGCAACTCCGAACTAAAAAGGAACTGCCTACTTATATATAAAGCAACATGGGTAAATCTCAAAAACATCATGCTGAGCGAAAGAAGCCAGAGACACCGAGTATATAAATATAAACTAAGATTATATTTATATGAAATTCTAGAACAGTCAAGATAATCTGTGTCAGCTTGTTTTGGTTATTTGGGGCATAGGGTTAGGAGAGGGGCTATTACTTGCAGAAGAGTACATGGGAGCACTGGGGGGTAATGAACATGCTCTATCTCTTGATTACGGTCATGTCAAGAATATCCAACTGTACACTTTAATTTGCGTGCATTTTATTGTATGTAATTAAATCTTAATGAAGTTGAACTAAAAAAAAAATTCAGAAGTGTGGTTAACATAGGATAGAGTAAAGGGCATCCAGAGGGCTTCAAGGGCATGGGTGATATTTTTATTATCAGGTGATATGAGGTGTGTTTGGTACAAGAGTAGAAGGGTTTTTGTTGTATTGTATTTTAAGTTTTCTATATGCACATCATATCTGTACTTCGTATGGATGAAATACTTCATAATAAAAAATAAATTAGCTGTGGTCTGGGAGATGATAGTGCCATGCATGTAACTGACAAATATTAATATACTGACGATATTAAAAATTCCTGCAAATCAATAAGAAAAGATAAACAATCCAATAAAAATTGGGCAAGATCTATGAGAAGGCAATTCAACGAGGAGGAAATATGAAGGTCAATATACATATAAAAAGAAGCTTCACTCCATGAGTCATGGAAATGCAAATTAAAACCATAAGACACCTATGATCACAACCAGAACATCACTAATAAAAAGGTTTGATAATGGTACATTCTGCAGAGGCATGTGAATTTAAATTGGCAAAACCACCTTGAAAAGCAAATTTCAAGTCAAGCTGAAAAAGCAGCATATTTTGGTCTAGAGGAACTCTCCCACAGGTGCTCAAAGATACGTATAAAAGTTCCTATCGGCAATGTTCATAACAGTGGTGAAGGAGGAGGAGGAGGAGAAAGACAAATGAAATATCCATCAACATTATACTTACAGTGGAATACTGTAATACAGGAGAATAAATATTAATACGGGCAAATTTCAAACCACAGTGTTGGGTGAAAACATTATTCTATACTTAGGAATCTACACCATAGCTCTTAATATATTATATTTAGTACATATGAATATATATTATATTTATATATATCAGAAGTTTGAAACCATCCTAAATATTGTTTAGGATTCTATAGCTATGTAATTATGAAGAAAGTCTTAGCAATGACAAACACAGTGATAATATGA
Source organism: Mellivora capensis (assembly GCA_004024625.1). Classification (NCBI taxonomy): domain Eukaryota; kingdom Metazoa; phylum Chordata; class Mammalia; order Carnivora; family Mustelidae; genus Mellivora; species Mellivora capensis. The sequence continues at coordinate 101,084 of PISX010003335.1, forward strand.
GGACAGCGGCTTTTCCTAGTTGGGGAGGGAATTAAAAAGACTGCAATCATGGGACCCCCTGGGTGGCTCAGTCTGTTAAGTGGTTGCCTTCAGCTCAGGTTTGATCCCAGGGTCCTAGGATTGAGTCCCACATCGGGCTCCTCGCTCAGCAGGGAGCCTGCTTCACCCTCTGCCTCCTCTGCCTGCTGTTCCTCTGCTTGTGCGCTCGCTCTCTCTCTCTCTCTCTCTTTCTCCCTGTTAAATAAATAAATAAAATCTTTAATAAAAAAAAAGACTACAATCAGCATGAGGTACAGAGGTGCCTTCAATCTTTTCGTGATCATTACTTCTTAGCTGAGCATTTAGAACACGAGTGTTTATCCTGAAGGAAATAGAAGATATGGGGAGTTGTCTGGCCCCAGGAAGCAACCTTCTGGTGGACAAGATGGGATCAATCTCTCTTTCTCCAGACACAACTCAGTTCTGACAGGCCTACAGGGCTAATGATTTGGAATGGTAATGGATCCTGTTTTGTCCCAAGACAATTTCGGGTTTCCTGGGTACAGAAACTGGTCTTCTTAAGATGCAGGTATAACATATGGGGATTCAAAGTAAAAGGCTGTGATCAAGTAGAGACAAGCTTTTCAAGTTCACAAAAGGGCATCTACATAGACAGTTTCATAAATATCACATATTTGTGTGCCTAGTAACAGAGGATCAAAATCCATGACCAGGGGCGCCTGGGTGGCTCAGTGGGTTAAAGCCTCTGCCTTTGGCTCAGGTCGTGGTTCCAGGGTCCTGGGATCAAGCCCCAAATCGGGCTCTCTGCTCAGCAGGGAGCCTGCTTCCTCCTCTCTCTTTCTCTGCCTGCTTCTCTGCCTACTTGTGATCTCTCTCAAATAAATAAATAAAATCTTAAAAAAAAATCCATGACCAAAGTTTATACCACAACTACGTAAAGAACACTTTTAAGTCACAGAAAGAAAACCTATGCCAATAAGATACCTGGACAAAGCTCATGAACAAAATACTCCAAAAACAGACACACGGAGCTAAAATACATACAAACATTTCCTATGAGCAGCTAATAAGCTGCAAATTAAGCAAAAAGGCAGCTTTTCTGTCCATCAAGCAGACAAATGTGGAAAAGCAAAGATCATATTGTTGTACGGAGTACAGTAGGAATGACATTTTCCAATGCAGCTTTGGAGAATGAAAATTGATAAAATTTCTCTGGAAAGTACATTGTCAAAATACATTAATAGTTTTAAAATATTCATGTGTCCTGGCCAAGTAATTAATATTGTGGAATATATTATAAGGAGATAGTAAGATGTGCAGAAAAAGGTTTTATTTGTTTTGGATTCTAACTTACATGTTACATGCTCTGAAAAATTGTGGATATATTTAAGGGAAATGTTGAAGGGAAATGCTGAAGAAAGCTAGGTGGAAATAGACAAAGAAATTAAAAAAGGGTTCCCCTTCGCAGGTCAATATTCCAAAAGAAATGGAGAACATATACCTATGGAAGAGGTTTTTTTGAAGCATTATTTATAATATTTAATAATTAGATAAAGCTTAAATGTTCTTCAGAAAAAAATAATTATCTTTATAGAGTTGTGTTTTAAGAATAGTATGCTACATAATTTTGGATTTTTAAAAAAATATTTTATTTATTTATTTATTGCCTTGAGAGAGAGGAAGAGAGCGGGGGAGCTAAGAGAGAGGGACAGGCCAACTCTCTGCTGAGTGCAGAGCCTACCTGGACTGCAAGGCTCTATCTCAGGACCCTGGGATCATTGACCTCAGCCGAAATCAAGAGTCAGATGCTCAAGGGACTGAGGCACCTAGGCGCCCTCATAATTTTGCATTTTAAAATAATATTAAAAGCAAGGGGGATGAGTCAGGACACAAAATATTTAACAACAACAAGAACTCATTGCAGGACACTGTGTCTTTTCTGGTGTCAGTATTATATTACATGTGGGTGGTGGGCTAGCCATCCCTGTTTGCAGATGAAAGAGAGAAAAGGCAGGTTTCCTAAGCAAGTCCCTCTGATATCTCTCTCATTTCACAGTTTAGGAGAGAAGTTTGTGACCCTCTAGGAGGCAGGGAAGTTGCTTTGTAAACAGTCAACGGGTTAGGTTTCTGGGGAGGGGAGGGGGGAGCTGCCTTCTCTGGATTTTCTGGATCATTTCCCCTCACCATTTTTGCAGCTTCTTTGCAGTGTAAAACCGACTTTGCTATTCATATGCCCAGCAACCGATGCTGTTTTCAGGAACGTTCCCCCAGGTGGCAAAACTCCCCCTTCAAATGGCCCATTAAATATAGTTTAAAATCACAGCACAGAAAAACAACAATCAGCATGAAGCTCTCTGGAACTCCTGGCTGCCCCCCTAGAAACAGGTGGTTAAATTCTTGGATCAAACAATTCCTCAAAGGATAGTGGTTAAAATATCACTTCTGGTTTGAAACTAGGATCTTATTATTGTGTTGAGCAGCTCCGGGAAGGTATAAAAATTCAAGATGTAAGGTAGAGACAGTTAACATGGTAAAGGTTTCTTACTTTTAACAAACCTTCAGGTCTTTGATCCCAACAATTTTTCAAGCAGTATTTGAGGTTATGTGCATTAGGGTAGACAAAGAGGGAAATAAGGGAGAAATTACTCTCAGCCGTTTAAAAAAAAAATCTCTTAATGGATCCCAGCAAAAATCCATCAGTGGCAATCTCTGATGGCATGGGATGGGAGGTGGAGGGAGTGGGTGGGGGGATCCTTCACTGCAAGATTGTTTCAAGTTCTCCAACAAGCTGCTTCTATGTTGCTTTTAATTATTGGCTCACTTACTTGTGTGTTTGCAAATAATTCCGAATATACGATTACTCCCAAATCGCCTCGTATATTAATACAGTAAAATGACTTTGTAATTTGAGGATACTTGGGGAAATGTATTTGCTTCACAAGTGTGGATACACCTATTATCCTGTAGAAGTGAGCCCCCAAATCCCGTATTTATGTTTGCATTTTGAACACTGCCCTGAGTTTTCCATATTGCCCCAAAATGGGTTTTCTTAAAGAAAATGTTTTTTTATGGTTTATATTTTAAGTGCTCAGATGGATATGTCTTAGTCTTATTTTATTTTAAAGATTTTATTTATTTGTCAGAGAGATAGAGCATAGGCAGGCAGAGTGGCAGGCAGAGGCAGAGGGAGAAACAGGCTCCCTGCTCCCCGATATGGGACTCGATCCCAGGACTCTGGGATCATGATCTGAGCTTAACCAACTGAGCCACCCAGGCATCCCTGTCTTAGTCTTTAAATAGTTCAAGGACAAATGGGCAAAATTTACAGGATTTGTTTGGTTTTAATAGCAGCTGAGATAAAAGTGACACCAAGCATTACACGTAGGATTTTACTACTCAATGTTGCACGCCAAGGAAGAGGATAAAGTTTTTTGGCCAGAATCAATTCAATGCTCACACAGACACATTAATACTTTCCCTCCATTTTTATGTGAATGTGAATATGAGAGTTCATTAGATTATATCTGTCAGCCTTCTGCCTCAATTCTCTACCTCTTGTGGAGTCCCCCTTACTGGACCCATTGGTCTACGCAAGTTCAGATTTATCTCTAAGAGGAAGACGGGTTGAAGATGGAAAGCATGAAGAGGCATGGTGCCCCTGCCCGCCTGGGAGGCCTTTGGTATTCGTTATTTTAGGCACCCAGCAAACAGTAATCCAAAATAATCGTTGATCCTCTCCCTGTTGACTGAACCTGAGCTTGACCTTAAGGATGCTGTTGTGATATGGGAGCTTCAGGAATCACATGTCTGCTCCTCCAGCTGGGGTCCGTTCTTGGATCTTGGTTTCTGTGCTAATCCATATTTTGGATCTAAGTGGGTGGCTTTCCTGAGTTACCACTATTCCTGAAATGGAATACTTCTTGTATTGCCTTGCTCTAAGGACTTGGCTTGGTCCTTAACCCCTCAACCTAGAAAATCAGGCTCTATAGCTCATAGCCACCTCTCAGAATCTTGTCCCAATATCTCATTGTTAAGTTTGGCCTGTCTTCTACTTTTAGGACTGATCAAATACATATAAGAATCATTGTGAACATTGCAAAATGTATAAAATTATCAAGTCACATGTTGTTCCCCTGAAACTAGCATAACATTATCTATCAACTCTACTTAAATAATAAAAATTTGAAAAATTATGCATAAAGAGTGGAATGTTAAGGGAAAAAATGAATTTTTGTATAAGTACTATTAGGGTAGGGAAACTAAAGGGCTCCATAAAAATCTGCTTTCTGCTCCTTTTCTTGCTTCTATTCTGGCTGGGACCTGCACTCCCACTTTACACATGCCCCAGAATGCAAACAGCGTATGTCTGCCTTGTAAGGGACAAGGAAACCATGATTTCTCTAGAATAGATACCATCTAAGGAGGGACCAGGTGAGAATGGCTGGAAGAGACCACCATGGGTGGCTTTTATTTAAGAAAACCCATTTTGGGGCAATATGGAAAACTCAGAGCAGTGTTCAAAATGCAAACATAAATACAGGGGTCTTCACTTCTAACAGGATAATAGGTGTATCCACACTTGTGAAGTGTGAATCCCATGAGACCAGCACTAGACATCTAGACGCCAAGATCCCCTGGGTCCAAGGAATAACCCGTGGGCCCTTGTTTTTGGTCTTACTGGTTCTTGGATGCCTGAGAGGATGTGTACCCCAGACCCCAAAGATTAGACTCACTCCTCTTCTTTCTGAGCCTCCCGGACACCCTGTCTGCCCCTGCTCTCTCTGTACCTTTAGTAACCTCTGCTTTCACTCCTGCTGGCGTGCATTTGATTTCTGTGTGCAGCCAGGGGTGCTCTTCATTTTTTTAAATAAATATTTTATTTATATATTTGACAGAGAGAGAGATAGCGAGAGAAGGAACACAAGCAGGGGGAGTGGGAGAGGGAGAAGCAGGCTTTCCGCTGAGCAGGGAGCCCGATGCAAGGCTCAATCCCAGGGCTTTGCAATCATGATCTGAGCCGAAGGCAGACACTTAATGACTAAGCCAACCAGGCACCTTCAGCTAGGTACCCTCTTATCTGGTCCTGTGACCACCTCTGGGTCCTCGGACCCAGACTGATGGCATCACTAATTGATGGAACAACTGGAAATTTATTTGGAAAAAAATGGGAAAATGTTACTTTGTCATTTATGGCAACAGAAATATGAAATCTTTATTAAGATGTATACACATACCCTATAAATAATGGAAGGAAACAATGAAAGAAGATGTAACTGTCAATGCATTAAAATGTGTACCACTATATAGCAAATCAGTGAATCCAAATTAAAAGGGATCAACCAGTTGAGAAAATATAATATGCTCTAAAAGTAGTATAAGATCATTAAGGTAAATACAGATATTTAGGCATCTTCAAGAAAAAGAGATAAACATCTCAGTAAGAAAAGCAACAGATATATGCAAAATATGAACACAGTATGATATTCAGAAAATGGTCAGTATGTGTGATATATACACAAAATCCAAGAAATACAACATGAACAAAATAAATGTTTGTAAATGGTAAATATGCTTTGTGTATATATCTATACACGCTTGCATGTATGTGGTTATGTTTAAATTCAACATTCTTTATAATCAAGAGATACAAAGTAGCATGTCATGATCTCAGGGTCCTGGGATCGAGCCCCGTAACAGGCTACCTGCTCACTGGGGAGCCTGCTCCCCGCCCCCACCTGCCTCTCTGCCTACTTGTGATCTCTCTCAAATAAATAAATAAAATCTTAAAAAAAATTATCCTAAGAGAAGGGCATGAGTACATTTGTAAAACAACTAATTATTCCACTACTGTTTATTATAAAATATTTAAAATAATCTAAATGCCAACAGCAAGTTATTAAACAAACCAAGTACTTGACAAAAAGCCAGGAGATGACTTAATTGATTCTCATTCTGGTGAAGAGCATTTGATGATTTTGAAAAATTTTCATGGTATCCCTAAGTTATAAAAAAAGACTTATGAGCAAAGAATGCTCAATAATCCAATTATATATTTATGTGTGTGTGTGTAAATATATAAAACATCTGCATTCATATATGATTGGAAGGACTGTAATGACTTAAATAATATACTGAGTGATATATTGAATGAAAAGTAAATTTTATCAATATATTGAGTGATAAGTAAATAATGAATAAAATTAGAATAAATTATTAATCTTATGGTAGGAATACATATTTTGTTCTATTTACAGTTCTGTGGTTTTTGAAATTTTCTACAGTGAATGCATTTAACTAATATAGTAAGATGTACTTTTATAATTTTAAAATGTGTGGTTCCTTTTTTGTTCATGAAGCTATTCATTAACACATTTAGCAATTGTGCAGAACTTTCATTAGGTACTAAAGGTGCCACATAACACTGTCTCTGTCATGGGGGCTTGCAGGCTGTTGGGTAGCCAGCCAAACAGCCATGCAGAAATTTCCCTGATTTCGAACACTTTGGCCATACAGGAATAGAACAGATCCGGTGCTCTTGAGAACTTATTACAGGGTCTGACTTGGTGTGGAGACTCAAGAGGATGGCTTCTCAAGGCAGGGACATTTAACTGAAGGCTACAGCCTGAGGGTGAGTTGACTAAGCAAAGAGGTCAAGAAAGAAGGTCTGAGACAGAGGGGCATCATTTGCAATACTCCTTTTTTGTGGCAGGAGGGCATCTGACACATAGAAAAATGGCAGAAGGGGGGCTGTTGAGGACGGAGAACAATGGGGACGCATGGAGATAGTTTCAAGTTATAAAACAAGATAGACTGAGTTTGTATCTTAGGAGCAGCAGGAAGTCATTGGGAACCTTTACCCCACTGCTTCTGTCAAAAGCGCTTCGGGAGGGTGGGTCTGGTCCTGTTTCCAGAGCCCAGAGCTGGTAAAAAATGGTGCTCCTTGAAGAGGTCCAAGAACAACTTCTCAAGACCTCTTATTCCCTGGCCAGAACTCCCTCACACCATGAAAAATGGCCTTTTTGCTAAAAAAAACAAAACAAAACAAAACAAAACAAAAAAACAACTTCTGTTTCAGATCTCTGCTTAAGTAATAGAAAAACACTACCTAGAACTAGTATTTCTCTGTTTTCAGCTCACTAGATTGTTACCACTTACTAACCTGTTGGTACCCCCAACTAACTTGCTTGAGATTCTGTTTTCTATCTGGCTCACATTTGAAATTCAGAAAAAAAGAAAACATATAATTATCTATTATTGCTCATGTCTTCTCTGTTCTATTATTATTATTATTATCATTATTATTATTTTGTGGGAAAGTGACTTATTGATATTTATGGCAAATGACAGATGTTCTCAAAGCATTAAGAACCCTGGCAAGTTCATGGATTTTAGAATTCTACTTTTCAGTGAAGAAACAGATTCAGAGATATAAAGTGAAACACTGAAAGATCAACCTGGGGAAGTTGAGTCTTTTGACATTTGAGTGAATACTCTTTTCACCTCGACACTCCCCTTCTCATTCTATGCAAAGACACTCTCTCCTTCTCCCTGGAGAAGTGCTTTATTTAAGATAAGGTACTAGATTCTGGGGCTCTATCTGTGTAATTCCCATTGCACACTGGAGTTAGCATAGCATTATGCTCTTTTAGGTGCCTGAGAAGTGCCTTCGGATGATTGATAGCCTACCTGTTATTTTTCCTGATGGTGCTAGGACAACTTGACATGGGGAATCTTGGGAAGAACTAGTTCCCTAAAGAATACGTAGGCTTTCTGACACTGAGTGACTTCGAAATGGCATGAAGTCAGACGAAATTGCTACTGTCGTTAAAATGTCCTTTTAAGTAATTATATGTAAAACAGATTTCTCACCATCCAGAAGCTTCCGCTATTAATGGTATAGCAACCAGCAACAGTTAGATTAAGTCACAAAAGTAAGTTTAGGTATCATGGGCATAAAATCGTTATGGACCTAAGGCTGCTCACATGTCACTGGATTTTCCATGCGGTAATTTAATGCCATGGGAGTTACAAAGAAAGAATAATAACAAAAGCTAATACTCACTGAGTGCTAACTAATGGGACTGCTAAGCACATCTCTTCATCATTTCATTTGATCTTACTAAAGCTTACAGCTTCGGTAATACACTGTTATTACCATTTCCCAAGCACCAAAGCTGAACGGGAGAGAGATTTTTGAAGTTCACCAAAGGTCACAGAGCCAGAAAGTTGCAAAATCTCGTTTGTCTGATACAAATGTCTTGCTCTCAACCACTGAGCTATACTGCTTATGCCGAGATTTATGATGAAAAGAGCAGATGGCTGGTCGAGGACGTTGGTTTTGGATGGGGTTTACTGAGACTCTGGATCTAAACATAGTCCCAAGAGGGAGGAGAAGGAGGGGGAGGGGAGGGCAGAGAAGAAGCAGAGGAAGTAGAAAAGGAGGAAGGACCAGAGAAATCAGTTGTTGTGCTATGCAAAACTAAGTTTTAGGGAATTAAAAGAATAAGAATTGCAATATATTCATGTACAATACATGGGAGAAGTCTAGCTTTTGTAAAACAGAATATTCACATTAGCATGATCAGTGCATTCTTTCCCTGTAGGAAAAGGGGAAGCAAACAAATATACAAATGTGTGATGGTCATCAAATAAGATAAACACAAATGAGTTTTATAATTCAGATACTTAATGGCATGCAGCCGAAAATTCAATGCATCCATTATGTGAGGGTAGCCTTGACAATTATCTATATGGTAAACGTCCAATGGACAAGACTCCCTATTTTAAATCAGAGATTATCCATTTAATAATGTTAATAAACAAAATGCTTTAAACGAAATATGTATTTTTATTTCCAATAGACCATTCATCACCTAAGCCTCGATGAAGTCTAAGTCTTAGTCTTGAGCCACACCAAAACGTGTCATCATCTCATGGAAGTTGCCAGAATTTCTACCTCTTTGTTGCATGTTGGACCAACTCAGCCTATTTCAAGGATGCCACCTGTGAAACTTTGTTCTCCTTCTTTCCTCAGATAAATGATTTATGACAGAGTTGGTAAGTAGGGTTTATAGAGTAATAATCACCTATCGATAATGACTTTATGACATACTGTGTTAAGAAAGGTTCTGAGGTATTATCCAGGGTAAGTGGAAAACTATCACAATCAGTTAGTTTAATCAGCCAAGGAGTGCAAAGGGAGGGGGATGACATGTTTCCAGACATTCGTCATCTCTGAACAAAGACGGAAGTCTAATAACGTAAGTAATCTAAGTTAGGCAGTTAAGAAGAAAGACCACACATTTTACTTTCTTAGTAACACCCTAGATTCTGAGATACCAGCAACTTCTTTTTTTCATTTACCTTTCTCATGGAGTCAGTCAGTATATTCTGCTTTGTCCTATTCAGCTAAAAAGTGTAGCCCTCATTGACTACCTGGGTCAGTAGAATAGTTTAAGTCAGGATTTGGCACTTATGTCAAATTTTATAGACATGGCCTCTCTTATTACAAGGTTTTCACCTGGTTGCAGATAACCTTGTAAACAGTTTGCCTATGAAAATCTTTTCATTATTATCACTTACACCTTGTATGGAAGAGCAGTTCTCCTTCTTTGATATTCATAGGCTCCCAATGGTAGGTCCCATTAGAAGAACCAGAGGAGGTGGCTTCCAAGATAATGGAAGCTGCACATTGCTTATTCCCTCCTCTCCTCCTCTTTTCTCACTTGTCCTTCTCCTCATTCTTTCTACTCCTCTTTATCTTCTTTGTGTTTCCCCCTCCATCTATCCTATCAGCCATGCCATTGTTCTGTGGAGATATAATGGCAGCATTTCTTATACCAAAGATGTAATCTTTGTTCCTGGCCATCCTGACTGTCGATCTCCTGCCTGTTCCAGCAAAATAAGTCACAACATGGACAAGGAAAACTGAGAACCCTCGTACTTCTTTATCGTGAGCTTCAGCTTAGTTCAAAGAAGGTAAAACAGTTGGTCTTCCATCTCCCTTTCTTTGGGTTATGTCAGAATATCTCTTGGTTTTCCAGAAGTAAGGAGGTCATGCCAAGTGCTTAAAATGAATGTGACACAATAGTTTGCTCTCTATTCCCAAAGTCTTATGAAATTTCTCCAGTACACCTTTATAGCCACCTGATATTTGTAAATACTTCCCTGTACGTCTGCTCTGGCAAGGGTTACTCACGCTGTGTCTGAGGCCATTTAGCTCCAGTGGATTTAAATAGCGTCCCTATCTACCTGCTACTTTATCTCCATAGAACATGTCTTGTTTCATATCCTTATCATCGCTCAGTGAAGTTACTGACACAGTCTCTTCTCTGTTCCTAATGCCATTTTATGCATATTTTGGGCCATTATTTTTTAAATATTTTATTCTTAAGTAATCTCTACACTTAATGTGGGGCTCAAACTTATAACCCCAAGATCAAGAGTCCCAGGCTTCCCTGACTGAGCCAGACAGGTGCCCCAATTTGGGGCCATTCTTTTTTTTTTTTTTTTTTTTTTTTTGTCAGAGAGAGAGCACACAGGCAGGCAGAGTGGCAGGCAGAGGCAGAGGGAGAAGCAGGCTCCCTGCTGAGCAAGGAGCTCTATGTGGGACTCGATCCCAGGACGCTGGGATCATGACCTGAGCCGAAGGCAGCTGCTTAACCAACTGAGCCACCCAGGCGTCCCGGGGCCATTCTTGATAGACTTATGTCTTATCTTTTTCTAAATCCTAACAAATATGATCATACCATTCTTCTTTTCATAAGTAAGAATATTTAACACAGATGTCCCCAATTAAACTTTATTATCTTCTTATATTTTGATTACCTTTAGTTGAGGGAATAGCTGCTAAGCCAAAAGCCAGGACACACACACACACACACACACACATGCATGAACACACAGTAAATCAGTAATTTTCTGGGCTCAAATAGTCCATTATCTTGATTTCATGCAAATCTGGCTTTTTCTTCTTAAATTATGCCAGTGTTTTACCCCTGAATAACTCATAGTCCTTTCTCCAAGATCTCTTATCCTGAGCTTTACAAGTATGAACTCTGAGATCAGCCTTGTACTAGGTAGTGTGGAGAAGAATCACTCATCCACTGGGAAGCTACTATCTTCAAAGAACCATTGTTCAGAAAAATCATTGAACAGTAGTACAGTAAGGAAGGGAGGAAGTCAAAAAGGACTAACACAGAGACTTGAGAGAAAGAGAATCTTACTCTACCTTCTACCTATATACTACACTAACTTTCCACCACTTTTGAGTAATATGAGAATACACAGATAAATAATGACATGGGGATTTTTCCAGATCCTTAATCACACTCTAGTATGTACCTAACATTTGTCATGTATGTCTTCTATTTATGGAACTCTTTGCTATAACCGTGCAATGTGCAAGCTTTCAACATGGCAGATTAATTATAATCCATCTAATAAACAAGATTATGTGCCCTCTCATGGGAAACTTTATGTCTTACTGCTCTGAGGATGGTGCTAAATCCAAGGAAAATACTTGTGAAATGAATTAATAAACCAGTGAATGAGTAAAAAATACATTTTAAGATAGATATTTTCAAATAATGGCAATATTTCAAAACCTGAAATTTGCTTTTTTTTTTTTTTTTTTTTTTAATGGAGCCTGATGTGGGACTCGATCCCAGAAGCCTGGGATCATGACCTGAGTGGAAGGCAGACACTTAACAACTGAGCCACCCAGGCATCCCACCTCTCTTAAAATATATGAATGAAATGAGGATTCTGCATATAATGTGTCAATATGACCAGAGTGCTTGTATGTGACCAAATGCTTTCTCCTTCTCACAAGAAAATTGTTGTAAGTCCTAATCAGGTGGGAGCTCTAGTTTTGTTTCGGTTTTGTCTGTGTGTTCTGCCATTCTCCTGATTTCGTTCTACAGGCTGACCCAGTTATTTTGATCCAGATCCAGTGCTCATAGGTGTTCATTCAAACTGGTCATCTTCTCAAGGCTCACCTTATATCTTTTTCTTTTTAGTTTTGTTTTTAGATTTTTATTTATTTATTTGGCAGAGAGAGAGAGAGAGAGAGATCACAAGTAGGCAGAGAGGCAGGCAGAGACAGAGAAGGAAGCAGGCTCCCCGCTGAGCAGAGAGCCCAATGTGGGGCTCAATCCCAGGACCTTGAGATCTGAAGGCAGAGGCTTAACACACTGAGCGACCCAGGCACCCAGGTTTATTACCTTATATCTTACTATAATTTTTACTCTCTCATAAAATTGTTTCAGTGTTCAAATATTAAAAGACAAAGCCATTAACCTTAATTATATATTTCTCATTCGTATTTTCCAGTTTGCATGCAGAAAAGCATGAAATGGATATACTTTAGAGAATAGGAGTCTCCTAAAATAGTCTTCCTCCCTTTCTGTTCAGCAGGATCACATTACGCATGCTCCAAGATTCTGATTCCACAGCTCTGGGGCAGGACCAGAGTTCTGCATGTCCAACAGGCTCAGTGGTGATGCCAATGTTGCTGTTCCAAGAACCACATATTGAATAGCAAAGTCCTAAATAGGCCTGCCTCAAACATGTCTCGTAAATGTCTGTGACTTTTCATGGGAAGACAGTATCTTGAAACGTGAGTCTTAATTTTTCATGGATGTCCTCCATAATTTGAAATCTCTTTACATCACTGTTTTCCAAAGTGAGCTGTGTGGGAAAATACGTTCTGACAACTGCCAAAAAGGTCGCAGCAGCTGCTTCTTCTTCTTCTTCTTCTTCTTCTTTTCAAGATTTTATTTATTTATTTGAGAGAGAGAAAGCAAGGAGAGGGGCAGAGGGAGAAGCAGGCTCCCCGCTGAGCAGGGAGCCAGATGTGGGACTTGATCCCAGGACCCAGAGATCATGACCTGAGCCGAAGGCAGAGGCTTAACTGACTGAGCCACCCAGGTGCCCCTCAAAAAGGCGTCCTATGAAAAAATGCTTTATGGTTGAACAAATATGGGAAATGCTAAGTAAACTAAGTAAAGAGAGATTTCGTTAAGGATTTTTAGGATCTTTGACATGTCAATACCTTTTATGAATCTCTAGGAGAAGGTGAATTATACAGTTTCCCAAGCTTCAGTGGCCATTAAAAAAAAAAAAAAAAAGAAGAAGTGTCCTTCATCAAGCTAATCTGGAATTCAGAAAACACACAAATTGAGATTCTGTCTTCTGTGCGACTGCCAAAACTCCTCTCCTCCTTTCCTGCCCCAGTCCGGGGCTGTGAAGTGCCCATTTTTTTTATTTTGCCAGGGCTTATACTGAACAGTTTTGTATTTATCTCTGTGTTTAGAAACCTGTGTACTACTTGTTCTTCTTTTCAAACACTGCCGAGCTTATTGGTTGGCTCTCTCTGGGATAATTGAATTTGAGAATTGAATTTGCAATTTGTAATAGAAAATGGTATCATCAGATGACTGCAGATAAGGACCTTCTGACAATCACCACAGGATTGTTTAGGGTTTCATGGGGGAGATATGGAGCAAATGAAGAGTTACCCTGACTTCCTGGCTTTTCTGGCCACCGCACAACCTGGCTGGTGTCAAGTGCTTCTGAATGGCCACCATCATTCCACTACCTCTGCTACAGTCCCCAGGAAATGGGTTCAGGCTACCTTGATCACCATGATGACAGAGCTGACCTTATACTGACTGATTTTTCAGGAATCCTACAGTAGCGCTGTGATGTGGACCTTCTTGAGCTGCTTTTTGCTTCTGCGAGTGAGAAAGGAGCTTGAACCCTGGGTAGACAGATGATCGGTCCTCTCCCAGAGGTCATGACAATGACGGTCTCTTGTGTCAAACCAAATTCCAATCTGCTCTGCACCTGTTGGAAATAAAGAACCTCTTTTTTTTTTTTCCAAAGGGAGTGGTGAATTGGGTTCATCTCAATCAGATAATTCACACTTGTCACTGCGAAGGGAGTGCCTAGAGTTTATAGATCTGAGTGGGCAAGTGATATATGGAAAGAGAAGTTATCAGAGTGGCATAAGCTTGAGTGGATGTGAGATTTGGAAGAAGTGCCCAAACAGACACAAAGAGGAGACATCCACTCGAGTCCTGGCCCTGCACCTCCTTACCAACGAAGAAGATACTGAGTCGGGCCACATGGAGAGCAAGATAAATTGGCTTTTATTTTGTTTCGTTTGTTTTCAATTCAACATAGAAAGGTTAAAGAGGTAGGAGACCTATTATTGAATTATTTAAAAAAGATATTTTGAAACATTATCCACTCTGGTTTGTCCCAAACTTTAAAAGAGTTCTTGTGTATCATTAGCAAGAACACAATTAAAGTAGGCCTAATCTTATTTCCCCTGAATAAGACAAATGAACAGGGCAATAAAGATCCAGTGTGCTGTGTAAACATCTAATCAGTGATCCTCTGGTTAGGCCAGATCTGTTCTGGAAATAGAGAAGTAAGGAGAGACTCAGATAAGAATAATGTGCATCATTATTTTGGCTTTGGAAGAAAAAGATAAGCCCAGTGAAAGGATGTTCAAGCAAATGAGAACAGAGACAAATGTGCTGAGGTGAGTAAAAGAAGGAAGGAGTGAAGGCGGGAGAAGGGGAGAGAGAGGGCTCATTAATAAACAGGTTATCTGTAATATAGAACTTGAATTTTTTTTTTTTTTTTTTTTTTTTTAGCGAGGGAGAGACAGGGGTGAGGGAGGCCCAGAGGGTAAGAGAGAATTTCAGATGACGTCCTGAGCAGGAGGTCATCTGTCTGTTCAGCTGGTCTACATGTGAGAATGTGCAACTTTTGCTGGGAAAACCAGGGAGCACCTTGTCTCTCATGCAAGGATACTTTATAGGGGAGGAATGCAAATAGAAAGCCTGCATTGGAGGTCGCCATTGGCCTGTGAACCATTCATGTTAATTGCATTTTTATATTTATAGGTAGATTTAATTTTATCTCTAGACAATAAAAATTTCTTCAATCAATGGCACAGACATAACCAAGAATGCCTTATATTTTTATTAGGAACACATTTTCCACACACAGAAATATATAAAAACATATTTTTATGTTTGATCCTCAAACTAACAAATTTTAAAATTGGGGCACCTGAGTGGCTGTGGTTTAAGCCTCTGCCTTCGGCTCAGGTCATGATCTCAGGGTCCTGGGATCGAGCCCCACATCAGGCTCTCTGATCAGCAGCTAGCCTGCTTCCCCCTCTCTCTCTGCCTACCTCTCTGCCTGCTTGTGATCTCTCTGTCAAACAAATAAATAAAATCTTTAAAAAAAATTAAAATTGTGCCACCTTGACTTCAGAACATTTTTTTAAATTACAGACTTAAGTAGATCTGTAATTAAAATCCCACATTATTTCTCCTGCTCAGAAAGATAAAATTTTTCCTCCTGGGCTTCTTATCTATTTAATCCCTTTGTAGGCTACTGTGAAATATATACTGTTGTTTTTAGTGTTTTCACTTTTTAAACATATGATATCTTACTGTAAGTATTGCTTTGCAACTTGTTTTCTTCTCTTGGTATTGTATTTCTGGAGGTTTGCTCATACTGATAGTTTTAGATCCAGATGATTTCTTTATTTACTTATTTATTTAAATTTTTTTAAAAAATCCTTTTAAATTCTGTTTCAGATCAATTTAGTTAACACAGTGTATTATTAGTTTCAGGAGTAGAATTTAGTGATTCATCAGTTGCATATGGCATCCAATGCTCATTATATGAAATGTCCTCTTTACTTCCTATCACCCAGTTACCCAATCCTCCCACCTACTCCCCCTCCAGCAAGCCTCAGTTTGTTTTCTAGAGTTAAGGGTCTCCTATGGTTTGCCAGCCACTCTGTTTTCATCTTATTTTATTTTTCCTTCCCTTCCCCTATATTCATCTGCATATGATTGAGTCATACGGTATTTGTTTTTTTCTGACTGACTTATTTTGCTTAGCACGATATCCTCTAGTTGTACCCTCATTGTTACAAATGGCAAGATTTTACTTTTTTCATGGCTGAGTAATATTCCATTGTGTATATATATCACTCTTTATCCATTCATCTGTCAGTGGACGTCTTGGCTTTTTCCACAGTTTGGCTATTGTGGACATTGCTGCTATAAACATTGGTGTGCAGGTAGCCCTTTGAAACACTATGTTTGTATCCTTTCAATAAATACCCAGTAGTGCAATTGCTGGGTTGTAGGGTAGCTCTATTTTTAACTTCCTGAGGAACCTCCATACTGTTTTCCAGAGTGGCTGCAACAGTTTGCTATTCCCACCAGCAGTGTAAGAGGCTTCCCCTTTCTCTGCAACGTTGCCAACATCTGTTGTTTCCTGAGTTGTTCATTCTATCCATTCTGACTGGTGTGAGGTAGCATCTCATTGTGGTGTTGATCCGTATTTCCCTGGTCCTGAGTGATGCTGAACATTTTTTTCTTGTGTCTGTTGGCCATTTGTGTGTCTTCTTTGGAGAAATGTTCATTTAAACAGATACATAGCATCTGATCAAATTAAAAAATAAAGTGAGGGAGAATAAAATTGTTTGCATTGCATGATTTTGCTAATACAAACTATGCCACAAGAAATGTCTTCTTAAATATCTCTTTGAATATATGTATATGTAGTTTTTCTAGGATTGATTGATATAAAGGAAAATGCTGGTAAAACATTGTATACTACATTAATTTTGCATTCAGATCTTCACCCTTAGTTTGTTAATTAATCAGAGATTTATTTTGTGTATGCTATAAGAGATCTATTCAGCTTATCATTTTCCATAAAGAGCTAATTATTATAAAATCCTCTGTTGAAGCTTTCCCCTCCAATTTGTAATAGCACTTCTATATGTGCCAGATTTTCATGTATATCTGATTCCTGTTTCTTTCCTCTTTGTAATGAGCCTATTTGTTTATACCTATGCCAATATCAAATGATTTTAATTATTTTAACTCTGTGGTGCTCAACCAGGGCAATTTTCCCAGAAGGGGACATCTGGCAATGTCTGTAGACATTTTTGATTGCCACAACTGCAGAAGTAGAAGCCAAGAATGCTGCAAAACATCCTACAATGCACAGAGCAGTTCCTCACAACAGAGAATGCTCTGGTCCAAATGTCAGTAGTACCAACATCGGGAAACTAATGTGACTACGAGGTAAGTCGAGAGATTCAGCATCATACTTTTTTTTGAATTTTAAGTATCCTCCACACCACTGCCTTTTGTGACCTTCCCCCCTCCACCCCATTTGATGTGCTTGGCTTTTTGTTCTTCTGTATGGATTTTAGAATTAGTTTCTCAAGAGAAACACTTTTAGGATTTTAATTAATTTGCATTCAGCTAATCGATTAATATGGAAGCAATTGACGGTTTTATTATATTGATTCTTCCTATTTAGTATGGTATAGATCTATGTTTATTTAGGTCTTTTGAAAGGCCCTTTAATGTAAAATACATATTTTTACTCTGAAAATCATTTATATTTTGTTAGATATATTACAGGATTAATACCTGATTTCTTTTTGATGCAGTTGTTTAAATTTTATGTTAGTGTTTGTTGATAGGCATGTTATTAGTTTTATATCTTGGCACTTTATATTACATCATATATTCACAGGATGCCTGGCTGGCTCATTTAGTGGAGCGTGTAGTTCTTGATCTCGGGGTCCTGAGTTCAAGCCCCATGTTGGGCATAGAGATTACTCAAAAAAAAATTAATTCAGCAACCTTGTTGAACTCTTCCAGTCTATCTAAATATTTTTCTGTACATTCCCCTATGTTTTTCTTTGTAGACATTCATCTATCATCTGATAATAATGAGGAGTTTTTAACTTTCTTTCTATCACCATATGTTGTATTTCTTTTCTTGTTCTGTAGTAGTTCTGTACACCTCACTACCTGTGTTATGACAGAGGTGAAGGCTTATCTCAACCCTAAAGAATGACATTTTTCATAGGATTTTAGTAGTTACACTTAGCAGGTTCAGTAAATGTCTTTTAATCTCAAGTTGCCATAGAATATTTAACATGAACTTTAAAAATAGTTTAACCTCGGGACGCCTGGGTGGCTCAGTTGGTTAAAAAATAGTTTAACCTGGGATGCCTGGGGGGCTCAGTGGGTTAAGCGTCTGCCTTTGGCTCAGGTCATGATCCCAGGGTCCTGGGATCAAGCCCTGTATCAGGCTCCCTATTTAGTGGGGAGTCTGTTTCTCCCTCTCCCTCTGCTTGCCTCTCCCCATGCTTGTAATGTCTCTTTCTCTCTCTCTGACAAATAAATAAATAAAATCTTTTAAAAAAATAGTTTAACTTGTTACTGCATTGCATTAAGACAGTACACTTGAATCTCATGTCACTTGCATAGAACTGAGTTAATCATACTCCTCAATCCCTAATAAATGGAGGCTCTTATCATCACATTTTGCAAGGCACCTCTAATGTTTCATGTCATTTTTTTTTCTTTTTTGTACTTCATCACCTTTGCACATTCCCACTGAGACTTCCACTTCATTTTGAACACTCTATGCTACTCCATTCTGTGCATGTACACGTATGTGTTTACGTGGGCATGGTGTTTTAGGGTGCATGTGTTGCACTTACCAAAATAGTTATCTCATTCAGTTCTTATTTATTTTGCTAATAGTTTTGAGATATCATTGCATTTTAAAATGTAGTTCATTATTTATGACTGCTAAATAGTAATTCATCTTTGAGATATGTGATGGTTAATTTTATGTGTCAACTTGGCTAGACGATGGTGAACCGTTGTCTGGTCAAACATGAGTGTAAATGTTTGCTATAAAGGCGTTTGTTAGGTGTGACTAACATTTAAAAGCAACTGGCTTTATCTATGACAAAGAGGTAAGAATATACAATGGGGAAAAGACACTTCAAAAAATGGTGTTGGGAAAACTGGATAGCTCTTTGCAAAATGAAACTGAACACTTTGTTACACCATACACAAAAAACTCAAAATGCTCTGAGAACCTAAATGTGAGAACTGAAATTATAGAACTCCTTGAGGAAAGCATAGGCAGTAATCTCTTTGGCAGTGGCTTTGGCAACATATTTTAGATAGGTCTCCTCCGGCAAGGGAAACAAAAGCAAAAATAAACTATTGGGACTACACCAAAATAAAAACCTTCTGCACAGTAAAGGAAACCATTAATATAATGAAAAGGCAACCTACTAAATGAGGGAGGATACTTGCAAATGATATATGCAGTATGAGGTTAATAGACAAAATACTAAATGGGTGATGGGTATTGAGGAGGGCACCTGTGTTGAGCAATGGGTATTATATGTAACTGATGAATCAATAAATTGTACTCTTGAAACAAATATTACACTATATGTTAACTAACTAGAATTTAAATAATTTTTTAAAAAAGGTTAAGAGCCAAAATATATAAAGGACTTAAACAATCCAACACGAAAAAAAAAAAACACATTTCTCCAAATACGTCATACAGATATTTCTCCAAATAAGACATACAGATGGCCAACAGACACATGAAAAGGTGCTCAATATCACTAATCATCAGGGAAATGCAAATCAAAACTATAATGAGGTATCACATCACACCTGTCAGAATGGCTAGTATCAGAAGGACAAGAAATAAATGTTGGTATAGATGTGGAGAAAAAGGAATTCTTGCACACAGGTTGTGGGAATGTAAATTGGTACAGTCACTATGGAAAACAGTATGGAGGTTCCTTAAAAATTTTTTTAAATGGAAATACCATACAACCTAGTAATTCCACTGCTGGATATTGACCCAAAGAAAACAAGAAGTAATTTGAAAAGACATACTTACCTCTATGTTTATTGTAGCATCATTTACAATTGCCAAGATATGGATGCAACCCAACTGTCCATCCATAGATGAATGGGTAGAGAACATGTGGCATATATAAGCAACTGACTACCACTCAGCCATGAGTGGATGGGCGGACGTCTAGGGTATTATTC
This sequence comes from Mellivora capensis, assembly GCA_004024625.1. Taxonomy (NCBI): domain Eukaryota; kingdom Metazoa; phylum Chordata; class Mammalia; order Carnivora; family Mustelidae; genus Mellivora; species Mellivora capensis. Next base: position 121,027 of record PISX010003335.1, read on the forward strand.
CAAGTGAAATAAGTCAAACACTAAATAATTTGATTAATGTGTAGAATCTTAAAAAAATGAATAAGCAAACAAAAATCAGAAATAGACCATAAATACCAAGAACAAACTGCTGGTTGCCAAAGGACAGGGGAGTAAGCGATGGGCAAAAGGGATGAAAGGGATTGGGAGGTGCGGGCTTCAAGTTACGGAAGGAATACATCCAGGGAATAAAAAGTATAGTACAGGGAATATAGTCAGCGGTATTGTAATAGTATTGTATGGGGACGGGTGGTGACTACACTTGTGCTGAGCACTGCAGAACACATAGACTTGTTGAATCATTGTGTTGTACACCTGAAGCTGATATACCACTGTGTGTCAACTGTATTTCAATAAAGTAAAATAAAATCAGATTATTTTAAGTAAAGCAGATTAGCTTTCCAAATGTGGATATGGATAGGCTTCATTTAATCAACTAAAGAGCAAAAGATTGAGTATTCCCAAAGAAAGAAAAGAAAGAATTGTGCCTTCAGACAGCCATATAGAAATTCTGCCTGAGTCTCCAGTCTTTGGATTAACTCTTATTTGAATCTCTAGCCTGTTGGACTTGCCCTAAGGATATAGGCCTTGCTGCCTGACAAATCACGTGAGCTAATTCTGCAAAATCTGTGTCTCTGTTTTCTAAAACCGTGGCTTCAGGACTCACTTCCCCACCAATACTGGGGGCATTTGTTTCTCCATGCTCATGAAAACATATAGCTTTTTGAGTTTCAAATTTTCTTTCTTTCTGTGTGTAGAGCAAAGGTTTGGAATTCCATTTTAATACATTAAAAATGTAGCCTAATTGATTTTTTAATTTTTTGTCAAGTCTAGTTCATATATTTTGAGAAATTAAACTTACTTTCTATAATTTTATGCACTTAATTATGTATATTTCATAGTACCCTTTCAACATTATAAAATCTGTTAATTTTGACATATCTACATTCACTCAGTATTTTCATCTCTCCTTTTAAAATCATGCTTCTTAGAGGTTTGCCTATCTTTTTCTTTTAGAAACAGACATGTAGTTTTGTTTTCACATTTTTCTTCTTTCCTTTTTTAATTTTTTTCCTATCATGTTTTCCATTCACTTCTGCTCTTTTTAAAATATTTTATTTATTTATTTGATAGAGATCACAAGTAGGCAGAGAGACAGGCAGAGAGAGGAGGGGAAGCAGGCTCCCTGCAGAGCAGAAATCCCCATGTGGGGCTTGATCCCAGGATGCTGGGATCATGACCTGAGCCTCATGACCTGAGCCAAAGGCAGAGGCTTTAACCCACTGAGCCACCCAGGCACGCCTCATTTCTGCTTCTTGATTTGGGTTTACTCATTTCTACTTCTCACTATTTGAACTGAAGCATTAGTTTCTTTGATTCTGAACTTATTTTCTTCTAAGGGTAGTTAGAAATATAGATTTTCCTTTTATAGGCTGTTTTTTTTTTTTGTTTTTTTTTTTTTAAGCAATCCACTCGCTTAAACCTGTAGGATATTCACTGTGATTGTGTGATTCATTTCTAAGTATTTGCTAATTGTGTTTAGGGTTTTTTTTAATATAAGCACAATGGATATTTAACAGAATTATTTTAAGTTTAGACATTGAGTTGTGATACTGAAAACTTCTGTCATTTTTAGTGAGCTTTTTACTGGAGTAAAAATTTTCTGCAAAATGTGTATAAATCTGCAAGCAAAAATAACAACAGGATTGCAGGATTTATAACACATGTGGCAGAAAATGTGACAGCAATGGCAGAGAGACCAAGAGAAGAGAAATGGAAGTACATTTTGTAAGATTCTTGTACCATATGGGAACTTACAGAGTAGAATTTAAATATGATAAGTTAAGATGTATAAACCCAAAACATTACTAAAATAATAAAACTAATAAGTAATAATTTGATATTAGATATAATTCATAAGCAAAGAAGGAAATAGAATAAAAACAGAAAATAGCCTTTAATTAATCCAAAGAAAGGAGAAAAACAGTAAAAGTGGAATAAGTGACAAAAAGTAGGTTAAAAAAAAAAAGCAAGATGGTAGTTTCAAACTCAACCAGGGAGCCTGGGTGGCTCAGTTGGTTAAGTGACTGCCTTCAGCTCAGGTCATGATCCCAGGGTGCTGGGATCCAGCCCTGCATCAGGCTCCTTGCTTATTGGGGAGCCTGCTTCTTCCTCTCTTTCTGTCCCTCTCCCCACTCTCAAATAAATAAAATATTATTCTCTCTCAAATAAATAAAATATTAAAAAATAAAACACAACCATATCAATAACTACATTAAATGTAAATCATCTAAACATTCATTCACTTAAAAAGCAGAGATTGATAGGTTGGATAACATATCAAAACCATAATACATGCTGCCTGCAAAAAAAACAGACTTTAAATATAAAGAAGCAGATAGGTTACAAGTAAAAGGATGGGTAAAGACATACCAAACTAACACTAATCAAAAAGAAAACAGGAGTGTCTATTTTAATTTCAGAGCAAGAAATAGTTCCATAAATATACAGGGTCATTTCATAATGATAAAAGGGGCGTAAGAAGGATATGCCAATCCTAAACTTCTATGCACCTCATAACAGAGTTTCAAAATATAGGAAGACAAAATCAACAGACTTGCAAGGCGCAACAGACAAAATCTGCCCAAGTAGTAAGGGCATAGGTGAATATATTTCCACAATTTTCAGAAGTTTCAAATCAAGAAGTGTGACATCACTGGCATTCCAGAAGTTCCTCTTCTCTGTAACTCCTTTTTCCCAAGTCCATTTTTCTACTTTTTAATGCCATAGATACGTTTTACCTTCTTTTAAAATCACTATAAATCTGTGATGCAGTCAGTTAAGCATCTGATGCTTAGTTTCAGCTCAGCTCATGATCTCATGAGTTATGATCTCATGGGTAGTGATCTCATGGGTCATGGGATCAAGCCCCACACTGGATTCAGCATGCAGTCTGCTTGGGTTTCTCTCTCCCTCTCTCACTGCCCTTCTCCTCCATGCTCTCTCTCTCTTTAAAATAAATAAATACATCTTTAAAATAAAATTACTATAAATCCATTAATATGATCCTTTTTGTTCACCTGCTTTCAATTCAGAATTATATTTGTGAGATGATCCATTTTATGTATAAGTCCACATTGTTCACCCTTATTGTTTTATGCTATGCCACTGAATTATTATACCTAAGTGTATTTACAGATTCTTCTTTTGACTGACATTAGAATTGCATTCTTTGGGGGATATTTAGGAATGTTGCCATCACAAGCATTGCCATACTTTGACAAACGCATTTATTTCTCTTAAGTCTAATAATAAAGGGCAGCTGTATCATAGGGCATGTGGATATGCATCTTTAGTAAATATGCCAAAAAGTTTATCAAGGTGGTTGTACCAATTAATACTCAGACAGCTTCTGTCCTTGCCAATATTAAACATCGGGGCCATGAGTCAGGTGGAGCAACCAGGGCAGAAAATTGAAGACAGTGCTTACTCTCATTGAGTTCTGAACTTTGGCCACTTACATGAACTTAAGAGGGTCTCTCCTCAAGAATTAGATGCCTAAAGCACAGAATTTATGGAGGCACTTACTTTCAAATTTGTGCAGGACTCTACACTTGATCAAATTTAAGAGTAAGCACCTCCTTAAATTTTGCACCTGAGATGCTTCACTCTCTGCACTCCACTCTCAACCCTATTTGAGATAGTCATTCCTTTCTATTTCTTCAGTAGATGTGTGGTACTATTACACTGTGGTTTTTATTTACATTTCTTTGGTAATTAATGATGTTGAGTACACAGTACATTTTCATATGTTTACTGATCATTTTGATGTCCTCTTTTGTGAATTATCTGTTCTTTTGTCCAATTTTAATTGGATTAGCTATGTTTCCTGTTATTAATTATTTGAAGTTCTTTTTAAGTATTCTGCAGGCATCCTTTATTTGATTTTTCTATTGCAAATATTTTCTCCTACTCTGCCTTTCCTTTTTACTCTTGAATGGTTTCTTCTAATAAATACAATTCCTTAGTTTTAATTGAGTTTAATTTATTAATGGTTTTTCCCTTTTGGTTACTGCTTTTCTGTCCTACCCCAAGGCCACTAATTTATTCTACTATGTTTTCTTTTAAGAGCTTTATTGTTTTGCCTTTAGCATTGAGATGTACAGTATACTTGGAATTGATGTTAGTGCTTAATGTGAGATCAAGGTCAAGATTTTTTAATGCATGTATATCAGTTAACTCAGCATCATTTATTAAAATTATCATCTTCTTCCTAGTCTACCGTAGTGTCATCTTGGCTCATATTGAATGAACCTATGAATATGATCTCTTTATTCTGTTCCTTTGTTCTATTTCTAAAAACTCTTATCTTAATTTCCATAACTTTGTAATTAGTCTTGCTTTCTGGTTTTGCAAATTCTCTAGCTCTGTTCTTCCTCAAGACAGTTTTGGATATTCTTATCCCTTTTCATTTCCATACAAAATTTAGAATCAGTATGTAAACTCCCTGCTACCCCCCCAAAAAAATCCCCTCAATATTCTCATTGGAAATGCATTGAATCTATAGACCAATGTGGGGCAAGTTGATATCTATGCAATATCAATCCTTCCAACCCATGAACATAATATATGATTCCATTTACTTAATCCTTCTTCAAATTTTTCAGTATGTTTTATAGATTTTCACAGTAGGTCTCTTGAGATTTTTTTGTTAGAATGTTAGAATTATTACTAAGTATTCGATATTTTATTCTCATATAAAATGTGTCATTAACATTTTGTTTTCTTTTTATTTGTTATAAGTATATAGAAATACAACATGTTTTATAATGGCCTTATATCAAGCAACCCTACTAACTTTACTTATTAGTTTTAATAGTTACATAAACAATTGTGTCAACCATAAATAAAAGTTGTGTTTCCACCTTCTATTCCTTATGCTTTGAATTGCTTTCTTTTGTTCTCTCTTTTTTAAGATGTATTCATTTATTTGACACAGAGAGATCACAAGTAGGCAGAGAGGTAGGCAGAGGCAGGGGGAAAGGAGGCTCCCCGCTGAGCAGAGAGCCTGATCTGGGGCTCGATCCCAGGCTCAATCCCAGGCTTGATCCCAGGACCCTGAGATCATGACCTGAGCTGAAGGCAGAGGCTTAACCCACTGAGCCACCCAGGCGCCCCTGAATTGCTTTTTGTCTTAATGTACTCAAGTAGCTTCAGGAGTGATGGTAGTAGGCCTTCTTTTCTGACTCTCAGTTTCTGGGGCAAGCTTTTAGGATTTCACAATCCAGTATATTTGCTACTGGTTCTTATTTAGATACTGCTTATCAGATGATGGCATTTACTGTGTAGTCATAGATTAGTAAGAGGATTTTTTTTTTTTTTTTTGCTACTGTCATTAGTAGATGTTGAATTTCCTCAAATGTTTCTGTTGAGAATATTCTGTCATTTTTCTCCTCACTCAGTATGGTACAACATTTAATTGATTTTCAAAGGTTAAACAACATATACACTCTTGGAATAAACTCAGACTTGCATGATGCATTACTGTGTGCATTTGTGCGTGTATAATTTTCATTATTGTGACACCTTTGTAAGATTTTTGAACCAAATTATGCTGGCCTCATGAAGCTATTTGAGAAGCCATTCTTTCTATTTAATATTCTCTGAAATAGAGTATTCAGTAAGTCTCATGTCCTTTCTTATATATTTGTAAAAATTCACCAGAGAAACTACTTGCTTTAGAAATTTCCTATGAAGAACTTATGGCATTCACATTCAACTTTATTAATAGTCATATGGTTTACAATTTAAAAATTTCTCTTGGTATTAATTTAGGTAAATTGTTTTTCTTTTCTAAAAATTTACCAATTTAATTTAATTTTCAAATTTATCTTCTAAATTTGATTGTAACTCTTCCCTGCCTTCCCCCTCTTCCTCTGCCTCCTCCTCCTTTTCCCCTCTGTATTTGTAAAATCTATGATGAATCTCTTTTACTATTCCTGATCCTAGTATTTTCTATTGAAAGTCTTAGTAGAGGGGCACCTGGTAGCTCAGTCAGTTGAGCATCTGCCTTAGAGTCAGTTCAAAATCCTGGGGTCCTAGGATGGAGCCCCATGTGGAGCTCACTGCTCAGCAGGGAGTCTGCTTCTCCCTCTCCCTCTGCCTCTCCCCCATCCACCTCATGCTCTTTCTCTTTCACTCGCTCTCTCTCAAATAAAATCTTTAAAAAGAAAAGAAAGTCTTAGTACAATTCTATAAATTTAATTAGTCTTTTCACAAAACTAAATTTGATTTTATTCATTTTCTCTATCATATATTTGTTTTTGATTCCACTAATATGTCTTATTTCTATTACTTCCTTATCTTAACTTAATTTGGGGTTAACTTACTCTTCTTGCCCTATCTTCTTGAGACAGAAACAGGTTTTGTTTTTTTTTTAGGATTTCTTTTTTAAGTGTATTCAATTAAGGTTATTTCTCCTTTAAACAGAGATTTAAGTTTATCACACATGTTTTAATAAAGTGGATTTTTATTATTATTTAGTTCAAAATATTTTCTAATTTTCAATATGGTTCCTTTGATCCCTAGCTTATTTGGAAATAGTCTAATTTCCTTAAGAGCTGAGAATTTGCTTTTTGTTATTGATTTACAGCTTGATTCCACTGTGAATAGAAAACTTACTCTGAGTACAACATTCCTTTGAAATTTGCTAAGCTTGCTTTAAAGCTCAGCACATGAGTACTTTTGTAAATGTCCTATGTCCAATTGAAAAAAAATGCATTTTGTTATCATTGGGGGTAGATATCTGTGTGTGTCTATTAACTTAGTTTTGTAAATGCTCTTGTTTTGATGAGCCATATGATTGCTAGGTTTTTTTGTTGACTTGTTCTGTCAGTTATTAAGATATATTAGTATCTTCCACTACCACTGGGTAGTTTTCTATTTCCCACTTTAGTCTTCTACTTTTACTACATATATTTCAAAATAATATTATTAAACACATAGAAATTTATTATTTGTATATGATCCTTGTAGATTAACCCTTTTGTTATATCATCTCTCTTGTTTTCTCTGACAATATTTTGTCTTAGAATCTGACTTATTTTTTCAAGATTTTATTTATTTATTTATTTATTTATTTATTTGGTGGGGGAAGAAAGAGAGTGTGAGCAAGCGGGGGTAGAAGCAGAGGGAGAGGGCAAAGCAAATGCTGGGCTCCATCTCACAACCCTGAGAACATGACCTGAATCAGAATCAAGAGTTGGATGCTTAACGGACTGAGCCACCAAGGCACCTCTTAGAGTCTAGATTATTAATATATTCAAACCAACTTTCCTTTGATTAGTATTTGCCTGGCATGTTGTTTTTTATCCATTAAGTTGCAAATTTTGGTACTCTCACATTTAAAAAGTATGCCTGTTTTCCTTTTATTTGATTTTATGATTTTTGTTTTTTAATTGGAGTATTTGGATCATTTAAAGCACTATAATCACTTACACTTTGTTGTACAGCTACTATATTATTTCTTTTCATTTTTGTTTCTCCTGTTTTATACTTTTATTTCCCTTTCTTTTTCTTGTACTTTTGTTGTTGTTGTTGTTGAATGCTAGATGTCATGTATGATAATTTATTTCGTGCATGATAAATTTGAAAGGGTTTGCATGGTCTTTCTTTCTCCAGCACAGGCTTCTCCATTATAAGGTAGGTTAAGTAGCAACAGATAAAATTACTCCAACCAGAGAGGGAGGTTATTTAATTCTGGTTTGCAAGTATCATGACTGTTACTGTTGGTCTCACCCACCCATGGTGTCCACTCTACCAGGTCTTAGAGATGGTTATAAGACTTTTCCTCTGCCTTTTTTTTTTTTTTTCCTACCGAGTTACTTATCATCATATATTTTTACACTTCAAATTCCTCCTGGGACCCCAGCAAAATGTTGGTGTCACTACCCTGAGTCTACTACTACCTCAATAGAATTATGGTCCCCCAGGTCCTAGGTTATTTGACAGTTTAAAACGCATTTCTCTCTCTACTCCCATAAATTCTAAAACGTTCCCCAGTTTCTTTATGTCTTAACAGTGGTCTTCTGCCTGATTTGTCACCAGAAATTTGCAAACTCCTTGAAGGATGAGGCTGTTACAGAATTGGGCATACCTCTCTCCAATTCTGTTCTTTCTGTGATTCTAGCTTTTTTAGCTGAGTCTGGTTTCCTTGACAGGCGTCTAGTGCTTTCAAATATATACATATTTATTTATATTTATATATTTAAATTTTATCTTGACTTTCTAAAGTTTTCCAGCAAGGAACAATGGTCTGCTGTGATCTACTCTATCATAAATGAAAACATAATCTCAATGGATTATTACATTTTTATGTTTTAATTTATGAATTAATGACAATTCTCTGCTATTATATGTCTTATATTGCTTTGCCTTTTCTTCTAAATTATCACTAGTTGAGACTTTTACAAGACATTTGCTAGTTTTTGTTCTCTCCATACCCTTACCGGAGAGTTTAGGCTAAGTCAGAGATTAGCAACACCTTGTTAAAGGGACAGATATTTTAGGCTTTGTGGACCATATAATTGGACACCTGTCACAACTTTTCAACTTTGCTGCTCCAGCACAAGAGAAGTCACGGATATCACCTAAGTGAATGAGTGTGGCTGTGTTTCACTGACATTTTATTTACAAAAAGAGGTGGCAGGGCCCTAGATCTTAATTTATTAATCCCTGGGCTAAATTATACTGATGTAACAAATGTTCCCCAGATCACAGTGGTCCAAATCATCCAAGGTGCATCTCATTTATTTCTTGTTCATGTTATATGTTAATTTTGGATTCATCAGAGATATTCTGCTCATTGTAGTCACTCAGAGTCTCAAGTCCCTAGTGACCTTGTCTCCATTTAAAGAGAAAATAAGGGGCACCTGGGTGGCTCAGTAGTTAAGCATCTGCCTTTGGCTCAGGTCATGATCCGGGGATCCTGGGATCGAGCCTGGAATCAGGCTCCCTGCTCAGTGGGAAGCCTGCTTCTATCTCTCCCACTCCCCCTGCTTGTGTTCCCTCTCTCACTGTGTCTCTGTCAAATATATATATATATATATATATATATATATATATATATATATACACACACACACACATATATATGTATATATATATACATATATATATGAAGAGAAAATAATACTCTAGGAATGATATAGTTGCTTGAGAATAAATACTCATGAAACCCATTTGTTAGTCATTGGCCAGAGCCCATCATTCAATCAAGTCCCTGCATAATGTGACCAAGAAATGCAATCCTATATGTGCCAATAAAGCAATAAAGGAATAAACACATTTCTTGAGAGATATTAATGCCAACTTTTGGGAGTTTTAAACTATCTTTCATAGTTTTGATCTATTTTTCCTTTGGTATTACTGGCCTTAGATCTATTTTCTTGTTTGCCATCTCTTGACTCAGATATGTCTACATCTTTTCTTTTAAATGTCCACTTAAGTTTGAATTTAAATGACTCCTTTTGAATTTTAAAAACTCTATAAGGTTATTTTTCAAATATGCCACTTAAAAATATTATCTACTTACCTTCGTGCCTTCTGCATTTTTATTCATTTATTTAACCTTTTTAATAGTTTACAGCATATCCCATGGGTATCTATTTTGTGTTATTTGGTCTAAATCAGCCTCCTGTTTTGCCACCTCAGCAGCGTGCTATGGTGTCATGACACATGCTCATTCTCATGGCTCTGAATTCTCTCCTGGTCAATGTCACTCTGGTTATTTTCAACTAGTGTATTCCACCATGTAACAGAATCAAAAGAACTTAATTCTTCTTTTGAGGCAATGCCAAAATTAACATCATGTTAATAGGGAAGATCATGTAAGTGGCTCATAAAGAGAAAAATTTAAGCTAACTCAGATAATGACATGTTTCCACTAACATCCATCAACATCAGACATAGCAAATCCAATACTATATTTTTAACATAAAACCTAAATGGGAGAAAAAGACATACCTACTCTTTGTCAGACATCCTATAAACATTATTTCACATAATCCTTACCACACCATGAGTTAGATGTTTTCTAGATGAGGAAATGAAATGAGAAATGTGAAGACTAACTTGACCTAGGCCATTCGGCTGCTAAATGGTGAGGCTGGGATTTGAACCGTGGATCCCACTCAGTGTGGACACTCTTTTGACTACTGTAGTCACAGGTCCTCCCTTTGAGGTTGTAAAACAAAATCTAATTTTATTTGTTTACCACCTGCAAATGAAATTACAAGAAAATGTCCAAAAAATTAAAATAAATCAATAAAAATACGTTCCCTAATATTAGCTCCCCAAGTCCTCTTCCTTCCTACCTGAATGCCTAGCCAGACAACCACGTCCAACTCCACAACTTATCTACAAATGACTGAAAACCTACTGAAAATACAGATTACATATCTGATGTCAGTTTTGAAGGCAAAGTAAATATTAAACATTAACAGTAGAAACGGAGCTGAGGTCTGTAAGATGGTGTTGTCAGGTTTCAGGACTAGAGATTCTGCAGGTGTCAGTGGTCGTCCTTCAGTTCTCTGATCACTTAAAGCAATTATTAAAATATGAAAGTCATGTGGTTGCGCAAACTCAACAATCTGCATGGTCAACAGAAACAAGGCAGTTTCTGTTCATAGAATAAGCAAAGGAAAACATATAGTAGGGACTTATCCTGTAACTTCACCCAATCACCTTTCCCAAATTCAGCATTTAATTTCCAAAGAAACAGCAATGGAAGATCTTTGAGTTTCTGGCTGATTAATTCAGTATCCCCTGGCTAAATTTGAGCACGGCAAAGAGTATTGTTCACATCCTCAAGAAGTTCCTGAGGACTGAATAATAAATAATAAATTCAATGAAGAAAAAGAAAATCCAAAATGTTATTTTTAAAAAATTTTTTAAGTTTTTATTTATTTATCTATTTGACAGAGAGAAGAGAGAGAGAGAAAGAGGGAAGGGGGAAGTAGGGGGAACTGTAGAGGGCAGAGGGAGAGGCAGGCTCCCTGTCGAGGGGGAGCCAATGCGGGGCTCTATCTCAGGACCCCAGGATCATGACCTGAGCTGAATACAGAAGCTTAACCGACTAAGGCACCTAGGCACCCCAAAAATCCTAAATGACATATCCCTAAAACTCAGTGAAATCTTCGATAATGAGAATGGTGTTTGAATTTTTATCAATTTCAGCGTTTTAACTTTCTGTTCATTAAGCAAGAACAAGACTGCTAAGCATGTCACTTGTTTCAAGACAAATTTTCCAGAGGTCCCTTTGCAAGAAATAAATAGTGGCCCCTTAGCACTGTCCATAATAAAATTTGGGATCACAACTAGCTACTCAGAAGAAGCTCCCTTTGAAAGAAATGAAACTCAGAGTTAGTTGGGCAATGTGAATTATAATTCCAATTTTTGCCTCAAAATATCTGTTTGACTTTGGGCAATTAAGTTAATCTTTCAGAAATTCTGGTTCTGAAACTATAAAATGAGAATTACAATGCCTGTCTCCTGGTGAGTAGATCAAATCAGATAATGCACATGAAAGCACTTTAACGTGAAAGTGCTATACATTTGGGAAGAATTATTATTCTTTGACTCTGAGCTGCCCTTCAGCTGAATCCACTTGTTAAAACCTTGGTGAGATCCAAACACAACTTTTTAAAGTGCAGACTCCCTTGACTGCTGACTAGTAAGAATGAATCAAGCAAAAAAGTATGATAATTTAAAAAAAGAAGTATATGCATTTAATATATATAAGAAAAATTCATTTTAAATATCTATAAATGTATTTTTACACACATGTATCATTCTATCACTCATCCATTTGAATTAAACAATTTTAATGAACAGTGGCAGTTTTTCACTTTTTTCCCCCACACTGTGAATGGAGATAATTTTTTTAAAGATTTTGTTTACTGATTTGAGAATTCAAGAGAGCAAAAGCAGGGGGGCTGCAGAGGGAAAGGGAGAAGCAGGCTCCAAGCTGAGCAGGGAGCCTGATGTGGGGCTTGATCCTGAGACCCCAGGATCATGACCTGAGCCAAAGACAGGCACTTAACCGACTGAGCCACACAGGTGCCCCTGGAAATAATTTTTTAAACTAATTTTTTTACATCTTGGTATGTCATGAACTCTTTCCATGGTGTTACATATTTTATTTATAACATCACTTTATCAGCTGCTTATAACATGATTTTATATGAGGATTATACCTGTTTATTACTATTAATTATTCATTTTTACACTGTAATGGTGATGTGACACATTTCATAATGCTTACATAGAAATTTCATGATACCATAATCTCAGTTGGTCCAGGATAGAACCAATTCACACTCTTGTCCCGATGTAATCATTTATAGCAACTTCCACTCACAAAAGTGGGAGTTGGTCAGTACCTTATACATCACTCTATCTAGTAATTCATAATGATTGCCCTTACAACAATTCCTAAAAGCAGAATTTTTGAGTGAAAGAGGAATTATACCTGTTTCCTAAGTAGTGTGAAACAGATTCATTAAAGACATTAAAAATATTTTGATTACAGGAGTGCCTGGGTGGCTCAGTGGGTTAAGCCTCTGCCTTCGGCTCCGGTCATGATCTCAGGGTCCTGGGATTGAGCCCCACATCGGGCTCTCTGCTCAGCGGGGAGCCTGCTTCCCCTACCTCTCTGCCTACTTGTGATCTCTGTGTCAAATGAATAAATAAAATGTTTAAAAATTTTTGATTACATACATAGGTACTATATATTCTGGGAAGCTTCCAAATAATGTACCTCCGTGCCTTTGTGTTTCAGTCCTGACATGATTTCCATGTGACCTCAACATTTCCAAAGCCCTGAGCAAAGAGAAGTCCAATCTAACAATATCTTGGGATATATCTCTCCATCATCAAGAATGATTTGAGTTAGTCCCTTGTATATTTCCAAAGTGACACCATGCTTTCATGCACATGCTAATTCCTCATGCTAGAACATCCTTGCCCTCCTCTTTATTTATTTTTTAAAAAATATCTTATTTATTTATTTGACAGACAGAGATCACAAGTAGGCAGAGAGGCAGGCACAGAGAGAGAGAGAGGAGGAAGCAGGCTCCCTGCTGAGTAGAGAGCCTGATGCAGGACTCGATCCCAGGACCCTGAGATCATGACCTGAGGCGAAGGCAGAGGCTTAACCCACTGAGCCACCCAGGTGCCGCGCCCTCCCTCTTTATTTTGAGAAGCCCTTTTTGACACATTCTTTTTCTTCTCTCCTCCTGTGGTATATTCCAGAAGTGTAGCTTGAAGATACAAGAGTGCTCTTCTATCTATGTCAGACTTGGATTAAATGAAAAATAATCCTTTATCTTGTCAAGCCACTGAGATTTTAGGGTGGGTGTGCTGCCACAACAAACATTCATCATCCAGACTAACGTGAATACTGGTCCCAAAAAAGGGACGCTGACTTTAAAACAACTTAGTGTACATGGCGTTAGATAAGGGTTGACCAGTAAGCTAAGAAGAACCTGGTACAGAAGGATAAAAAGATAATTCATGTTTAACAATGAAAAGAGTGAGAACAGTTATTATTAGTGATATATTAGCTACTGTGGATTTAGGAAGATTTCACAAGAAAAAGGTGGGCTCGATGAAGAATCAGACCGTTTACAAGCAAACATGAATTGGAATGAAATAGGAAGAGTCTGGAAATCTGGGACCTTGGCAGGGTAGGAAAACTGAAATGTTTCTGAAGCCCAAAGCGTAAGAGAAGGCACTGGAAAAAGCTTTGAATGACAAATGTCCAGAATAACCTCTCAGTAAGAGAAAGTGACTCAGTGTAGAGGCCAGATTGAGTCTGAGAGTTCATTTAAATCAAGTTGAGAGGGAGGGGTGAGGACAAACTAGAAAAGTAAAATAATGCCTCTAAAACCCATGACTTTTAAGATAGCCAGGCCTGTTTACTGGCATAAGGAAGGTAATATTTTAGTTCTCCAGTCCCTGGACTCAGAGGCAACCCTTCTGCCAAATGGAGAGGATTCTGCTCATGTCTGGTTTGGCTTTGAGGCTAATTCAGACTTTGTGACTCTTCTGTCATAATGAATGTGGACTCTTAAGTATTTTCTCTTGGCCAGCTTGTGCTGATTCGGTACATGGTGCTGGAGAGAGATTCCGGGAGGGAAAGGGTTTGCTCCCTGCCTGGGCTGGGCTCCCTGAGCATGCTCCTGTGGGGCGTGAGGCTTCCTCGAGGTCAGGCTCCTGCAGTGCATGGAGGCCAGTAGCTCCTGGCACCCAACAGCTTGCTTGCCATCCTCTCTGTGCCTGTTTCCTAGCAGGGCACCACCTGTGAGATGCCTCTTTGCAAATAGCTTTCCCAGAGGGAATTTTCCAGCAAATTCCAGAGGGTAGATTGCCAGCAAGTCCTCCCAGCATGACATTACAGTGGCTTCTCTGTCATCCTGAGACACAATGGCCTTCCCAATCAGGTTGGGTCTCAGATCTGGATGCTGGGAGGGGGAGTGGACACTGCCTAAGACTCTTCCTTGGGGTTCCTATCTCAGCCCCACCAACGTGACTGCTCCTTATCTCTGCTCTCCCTCTATTCTCTATAGTTCTCCTGACTTCTCACTATCTAATCCCTGATCACTCCAAACAACTATTATAGTTAGTAGTTCTTGATATTAATGTTTCCCTGGCCAAATCACGATGGATCAGAAAATACAGCACATCGACTGGGTTGAATTAAGGTTGTGTCCCTCTGGAAGGTAAATATATATCACACCCAGGAGAAGACGGAATCAGGACATTCAATGACCAGATGGACTTACTGTGGCAAAGAGAATTTGTGCTCCCTAACCTAATCTTGGGATTCTACATGTTTCCTAGTCTTCTCTGCAAGTAGGTTACAAGTTTTCAGCACCTTGTTTTTTTATTATGTATTATAGCACTTGTAACACCAAAGAGGGGGGCTTAGGTACTGACTTCAAATTATAGTAAATTGTAAGACCCCTGAAGGTAGGGACCAAAGCTTAATGGTCAACCCTGTATTTCAGGATTCCAGCAATATAAACAATACTTCATACATTTTTTTAAAGATTTATTTGACAGAGAGAGAGCACAAGTAGGCAGAGAAACAGGCAGGGGTGGGGGAAGCAGGCTCTCCGCGGAGCAGAGAGCCCAATGTGGGGCTCGATGCCAGGACCCTGAGATCATGACCTGAACCGAAGGCAGTGGCTTAACCCACTGAGCCACCCAGGTGCCCCACTTCATAAATATTTGTTGATAAAATGATGTCCTCATCACTCAAATAGGTGAGGCTTCTTGGGGACTTACTATGCATCAGGCACCATGCACACTGCTTTGAGAAATCATCTCACCTAAGAAAACAACCCTGCCAGTTCTACACTATCATTATCCCCGCGCAGATGAACAAAGTAAGGAGCTGAAAGGTTAAGTACATTCCTCTAAAAGAAGATGCATTTCAAAGCAAGAAAGATCAAATCCAAAGCCCTCCACTAGAAATGCTCTAGGACACCTTCTCCCCATCGCCATCGGGATTCCTTCAGAATGACCAATGCCTCTGTCTGGCTTTCTTCCATATTCTGGGTTTAGGTTGTTTCCCACTCAAGGGATCAGTGAAAGCTCAGGGAAAGAAGCCACTGAGGGAAAGGATACATGCTTACCCAAAGCACTGGGGGAGACACCATGTCAAGCTGGAGGGGAGAGAGAAGGTCAGAGACAAGCTATGCAGGGATCTGAGCAGGAGAATGGGTGAGGGTCAGAACTGTCAAGAAGCAGGAGCAGGATGGCAAGAGAGAGGTGTAGAGGGTGGCATGGGGACATGGCTGTTTATAACAAGATGTCGCTGGAGCTCCTCTTAGGCATGGAAATGATGCATGCTATAGGGTCCCGCAGGAAGACAGGTGTTTTCTTGTTTGTTTGTTTTGTGCTGTGTTAATGCCGTTCCCCAGAAAAATAAAACCAGTTAAGGGAGAAGTCCAGACTTCCTGCTTGGGTCTGTTCACTTCTACCAGGGCCAGAGTCTTTTCATATGCCCTGACTTAGGGGGTCAACATACCCTCAAAAGGCCTTTTGGTATTTCAGCATTGGTCTCCAGCCATCCTGAGAATTCCACCTGCCACCTCTTGTTTAGTCCAAACACGCGCACGGTGATATTCACTTGGCTCAGTCTCAGTTCTGCTATGCATCTAGGACTAGGTGCTTGCAAGTGAAGAGTCTCCCTCCAGAGGAAGGGAGCAATCCCTCCCTTTCCACCACGTTAGAAGCAGGTTTAGCTGTCTGTAATAGAAACTCTGATGATAGGGGCTTTGAAGAACAGAGCTTTGTTTTTCTCCCACAGTAACAACAGAGGGAGGCAAGGACTAGTGTCCTTTTAATGACACAGCTGTGGGCCAGCATCTCTGCCATTCCTGTGGCCTTACTCCGCTGGTCACAGAAAGGCTGCTGCAGCTCCAGCCATCATATCTATACGCACAAGACAGGAAAACTATGGAAGGGGGAAGAGGTGTTGGCAGCCACATCTATTTTCTGTAATCAGAAAAGCAAACATTTTCATGGTTCACCTCTTCCTACCCCCCTTCCCAATGGATTTCCATTTGGATTCTATTGGCTGGGTCCAGGTTGCAAGTCTTCTCATAGATGCTGAAAAACTGGGAATCAGGACTGTCTCTGAGCAGCCATGCCTTAGATGGACACACTGCTCCCTCCCCAAAAAGGTGTGTTTCTCAGAGCAAGGAATCCTGGGAGACTAAATACTGGGTGGGTAATTGACTATCTTGGCCACACCTCTGGATTACTTTAATGGATGCTCTTAGCTCTACTGTTTCTGGTTTTTTGTTTTTTTTTTTAGTTTTAGTTTAGTTTTGTTTTGTTTTGTTTTTATTTATTTGACAGAGATCACAAGTAGGCAGAGAGGCAGGCAGAGAGAGGGGGAGGCTGGCTCCCTGCTGAGCAGAGAGCCCAATGTGGGGCTCCATCCCAGGACCCTGGGATCATGACCTGAGCCGAAGGCAGAGGCTTTAACCCACTGAGCCACCCAGGCACCCAGCTCTATTGTTTTGCATGTCATCATTCATCCTGAGGTCCCTGCAGGATCTGGCTTTCTGTCCAGAATCCAGAGTCTAGAATGAATGGGTCCCCATGGAGTTTTGCAACAGATGGCAGCTGGCTGTGATAACGTTATGGGTTGAACGAAAAAGGTGAAGAGTCTTGCGAGCATTCCTTCCATACTGATGTGAAAGCAGTGTCACAAGGCCCGGCACACAAAACGGTGCAGAGTCTGGACTTCTTGGACACCTAGTTGAGGGGATGTGTCAGAATGCACCAGGTGATGGCCAGTTTGCCCTGAGAAGACACAGGTCTGCAATTTCCGCAGCATGATCGATGCCTGGCACACACTGAGAGCTTGTGAGAGCATTCCTTTTTTTTTTTTTTTTAAATAACTTCTTTTCTTTTTTTTTGTTTTGTACTTTATTTTTTTTTAATTTCTTTTCAGCGTGACAGAATTCATAGTTTTTGCACCACACCCAGTGCTCCATGCAATGCGTGCCCTCCATAGTACCCTCCACCTGGCTCCCCCAACCTCCCACCCCCAGCCCCTTCAAAACCCCTCAGGTTGTTTTTCAGAGTCCATAGTCTCTCATGGTTCATCTCCCCCTCCAATTTCCCTTAACTCCCTTCTCCTCTCCATCTCCCCATGTCCTCCATGTTATTTGTTATGCTCCGCAAATAAGTGAAACCATATGATAATTGACTCTCTCTGCTTGACTTATTTCACTCAGCATAATCTCTTCTAGTCCCGTCCATGTTGCTACAAAAGTTGGGTATTCATCCTTTCTGATGGAGGCATAATACTCCATAGTGTATATGGACCCATCTTCCTTATCCATTAGTCCGTTGAAGGGCATCTTGGTTCTTTCCACAGTTTGGTGACTGTGGCCATTGCTGCTACAAACATTGGAGTACAGATGGCCCTTCTTTTCACCACATCTGTATCTTTGGGGTAAATACCCAGTAGCGCAATTGCAGGGTCATAGGGAAGCTCTATTTTTAATTTCTTAAGGAATCTCCACACCGTTCTCCAAAGCGGCTGCACCAACTTGCATTTCCACCAACAGTGTAAGAGGGTTCCCCTTTCTCCACATCCTCTCCAGCACACGTTGTTCCCTGTCTTGTTAATTTTGGCCATTCTAACTGGTGTAAGGTAGTATCTCAATGTGGTTTTAATTTGAATCTCCCTGATGGCTAGTGATGATGAACACTTTTTCATGTGTCTGATAGCCATTTGTATGTCTTCGTTGGAGAAGTGTCTGTTCATATCTTCTGCCCATTTTTTGATATGATTATCTGTTTTGTGTGTGTTGAGTTTGAGAAGTTCTTTATAGATCCTGGATATCAACCTTTTGTCTGTACTGTCATTTGCAAATATCTTCTCCCATTCCGTGGGTTGCCTCTTTGTTT